>CAUDMG010001794.1:1941997-2124497 GCA_958450375.1 Homarus gammarus | reverse complement strand
TATTTGCCCTTATCGGTAACGTAGTTAACCAGTTCGCTCGCCCACCTTCTGTGCTGCTACATTTTTTTTCAAACTCTCTGGTACTTGCATCATCAATTACTACAACTTATCACTTTGGCTGTGCTGTCGTTCTGTCGTTATGGACCGTCGAATCTTATTTACTTCGCTGGTATCCACCTCACCTGTTGCGTTCTGAGCTATTATGTGGTCAGTGAGAGCTGCCGTGAGCTTAACTGAGTTTTGATGATCGGTGGCAGGAATCTCCTCTGGATTGGTCAATCCCATTCCTCCCAGTCTCGGTGGGAGTGCAAGGAGTGATCTTTCTGCTGGGGGTAAGTGAAGATGTTTCACTAATTTGGGAATGAAATTGATGTTGATAGCTTCTTCCAGACGGTGGAGGAGGGGACCGATATCAGGGATAGTACTCATCAGGTAGTTCCAGCGATGCTTGACTCCATGGGTGAATGCCGCAAAAGCTGCATGTGGCTCTGTGTTAGCAATATCAGACAGAGCTTGGATTTCCCTAACCCACTCTTTCACCTTTCCCGTTACGTACTCGGTCTTGAAGTCCGTCGTGCCGATTACTGCACCAAGGTGTCTTTGGCCATCCTTTGTTATTTTGACCTCACTTCCACCGAATACCTCCATTTCCCGTTCATAATGTTCTGGCTTCACATTGAGGAAGGATTTGCTGGCATTTGGGTGGTACCCTATTTGTGGACTATATGATGTTATCAGGTCCCACCACTTTTTGATGTCCTCCAATATTCCTGCTCCAGTAAGGTCGTCAGCAAACGCCACTTGCTCGACCTCGGTTGTTTAAAATTATATTTTGTGTTGGAGAACGAATAGGTCTATTGCGTACATTATCATTGCAACAGGATCCCTCTGCGTTGTTCCCTTAGTTGGTATCACCTCTTAGAGCCTTGATGTTTGCTATATAGAGGTCTGATGGATTCCTATAGGTGTTTTCAGCATACATTGCAAAGCTTGGACACTTTATCTTGAGGTTGTGCAATGTGGTCTACGGTTAAGCATGTTGAATGCGTTGGAAGCGTAAACCAGAAGAACAGCCTCACAATTATGCTGCTCAAATATCGTTCTCATGGCGTGAATGGCAGCTTCCCCTCCAGCCTGGTGGCCAGCACAAACTGCAGGTTCCCTGCCGCTGCCCTGACATCATCCTTTACTACCTCCACCCCTATTGGCCTACATCCTGGATTCTTATCCAGGGGAATGAGGCGGCAGGTCGTCAGAGCATGGAGGAGTTGGCAGCACGAGGCTGCTAGCTTTCTTGCAAGGGTGGCAATGGCAGTGCAGAGATCACTTGCTACGGAGCCAAACATGTTAGTGCTGAGACTGACTCTCCAACCATTTGCATCCAGGCCTGAAGGACCGGCCCCTCCCTGATTTTTTAGTGATTTTTTCCACATCGTCCCTCCTGTTATTTTCTCGAATAGGACAGCATTTGGTGAGATTTAGTCACCCTGGAAAATGATGCCTTTCTCTTCACTTGTAGGGAGATGTTTTTCCTTCAGTTGTTTAAATGTCTGTTTATTGGCAGAACACCACTGGAGGATTCCTCTGTGAGAGATCTTACCGCCAAAGACACTTTTCCCACACGCATTTTGTTTCCAAGCTTTCTTGCAACGTCATCGGTGTTTTGCTTTCCGTCTCCTATAAATTTTAGTCTCTCCTGCAGTGTTCTTGGTCCCCATTCTGCCATATTGTTAATCTTCTCTTCATTGCTGCCACATTTTCTTTATGCTTAGTCCTTCCGTGTGTCCTCTGACAGAATAGATGGTGTATTATTGCCCCATTTGAAGAGCTAAAGGAGCAAGGAAGCAGTCCTGAGTGTACACTGTTATGAGGCGAGTCATCTCCCGAATCATTTCTCTGGTGACCGCACACTTGGGTGGTTCAAACAGGTTAGCTGGCAACCACCTGACAAATTCTGAGTAAGTTTCTTTAACCCATATGTCCGCATTTTCCATCGACATGCCATTCCACTGTGGTGGCTGTCGGCCATTCACCTCGTGGACATCTACTGCTATTGGAGCAGCGTTTATTGGTACTACATTTTCAGGTTGAGTAGACGCACTGCTATCATTTAGGATATCATCTGGCGGTTGGGTCCCGGCGATATCCACTGTGGCCTCCTGTGTCGGCTCCCTGCCATGTGGGTTCCGACAATTGTTTCCCTTTCTGCAAACCACACATGGTCGGTTGTTTCTCGCACAATCACAGTTAGTGCAATTTTGGTTCTGGCTAGCACAGACGCAACAATGTCTGTTACCTGGAATAGTGTTCTGCACTTCGGGCGACAGTTACGACCGCCTCCGACATCTGCTATGGTCCCATACAGAAGAAGAAACTAGTTCTTATGAGGAAAGGGCGGAGAGGTGACAGGCTGGACTGCTGTGTCCGGGTAGTATTGGCATACGTGCGCGCAAGGGTGTGTAGGCCACTCCCCTGAGGGCGACAATCCACACGTCAGAGTGATACACTGGGAGCAAGAATTGTCACACTAGGGTGTGTCATACGGAGGCGAATTTTTTTTTTTTGAGTTTGAAAAATCGGCCCATGGTATTAATGATGTAGTTCCATGTGCAGGATCATGTGATATCTTCAGATTTGAAAAGTTTTCATTTTTTGCGAGGTAAATTTTAACTTGAAATCTTATGAAAATTCAGTATTCCCACCCTTTTACCAACACCACTAAATAGCTTATTTAAAGTAAAGTAAATGTATCAGGTTAATTTATTAGGATGAAAATGATCCAGAATAGTGAAACGAATGATCTTGACACATTTATTAAATTTAATATTCCTTTAAAAAACAATATCATCAAATACAAAAACCGGCTTTACTACTACGACCCGGTGTTGCTGCACACCATAGAGAACATGTCTTTCTTGCTTCTGTTTCTACTCATCACCTCCCTGCTGACCACCTGAGCTCGGATGTAGCCTTCCCTCCTCTCCTGGCTGTACACATAACTGCTGGCCTCGCTCACTTGCTGTACACAACGCTCTATACTCTGGGTGTGCGAGGGCCAGGCAGGGACATGCATGGGGTTGTCCAGGAAAGCTCTGACTTGAACATTGGTGAGGCTGCAGGTAAGAGGGGGCTCACTGCCAGCCTGGACTTCAGGAGTCTTCCTGACCCTGAAGGAATCGTCACCAACTGATTCGTCATGCCCAGATCCTCTCATAAGTTTCATATCCAAGATCTTTTTGACTGCCACTCTTCTCCCCTCCTCATCCTTACTGCAGAGCATTGTCTGCAGAACTGCCTCGGGATGAGCATACCAGGAAGATCTCCTCACAGTCTGCTCCACAATCTGAACAACCTTCCTTGGCTGACTCCTCAGGAGCTCAAGCTGGAAGAGAACATGCCTCGGACCTTCGGAGAACGATGACTTGACCTTGGTGTTGAACCAATTTGGCAAGTAGACACTCACGATGAATTGGACAATAGGTCTCAGGTTGTGAAGCTGGTTCCCTTTCAGTTTATGATGAGCGACCCAAATTCTGCAGAACCTGAGAGCCGTTGTGAGCCACCTAGAATGTGAGACTGGACCTATCTGCAGGTAAGCAAGTCTATCAGGCATGACCCCAGTTTTGATGGCACTGCAAATCATGTAACCATAGTACTGGTCAGTACTCAGGTCGTCAATGACAGTATGTGCAAGCTCAACAAGTGGAGGGCCAACTGTGATTTTTTCAAAGCTCGGATTTATTTCTAACTCGGTGGCAGAGTCCAGCATCTTGCCAAGAGGACCAAACCATCTGTTGTTTGAAAGAGTCTTGCCATCCAGCTCCTGGATCAGATGTCTGAGTGGCAACTCGTTGGTGTGGAGGTCACAAACAATCCAGACCAGCTTCCTCCCAATCTTCCGCTCTATCCACTGTATGACCCCCCCTTGCCACCCTGTGTTCGTGTTGGTGCTGTCCCCTCCAATGGCCTGCAGGGTCTGGTCTACGTTCCTCTCTCTGAGCCAGTTCACAATGTTATCTGCCACTGTCTCAGCTGGTTTCCTGATGTCATCTTTCTCTGGAGTGAAATGCCACAAATACTTCACTGCAGCAGGAGTAGTGTTCCTCCTTCACCATGTCAGGGAACAACTTGTCAGAATCTCCAACTTTTATGAACACTTCAGTGTCATCCCTTCTCCCATCAAAGAACAAACAATTGATTCCATTTTCTCTTATCCCCTTATCAAACTCCTCTTCTAGGTTACTGACAAGTTTCTCCTGAGCTCTCCTTACTTTGTTATGATCTATCACCAGGTGAACATCATCAGGTGTTATCAAACCACCGTCAATCCAGGCAGCTGTTGCTATCTCTGCAGTTTCTCTGAGACCAGTGTGGTGTCGCATGCTGGCCAGAGCTATGCTCGGGATATCTTTCCTATTTCGAATGTTATGCCTGGAAGGTTTGGGATCATTATTTTCTGGGTTAGGGACAAAGTCACCATTCTCCTGGTCAGCACTCGGATCAGCCATGGGGAAGTCATTAAACTCTGAATCAGCTTGACTCCAATCATCGGCCTTTTTTACCTCACCCTGGGCCTTCTCAAGTCTCTTTTCCTCGGCAACTCTTCTCCTCTTCTGTCTCTCTGTGGCAGCCTCCTGTCTCTTGGACTCCGGAATATCTTGGCTAGAAATCATGAGAGCCCCTATACTGCCAGTCTTCTCTCTCTGTGCTTTGACAAATGCCAGTTCGATCACAGGAATCTTCAGTTCACGCTTGCAAATACAGGAGATGTGGGCCTCGGATTTACAGTCACGATCGCATCCAAACTCAGGACAGAGAACAATTGGGCACTTGCAAGTAATTATGTCAAATAACTGGTCCAGTTGCTTGGCAAAGCTGTCCTTAACTGCAAGTTTTCCTCTCCCAAGAGAGATATCTCTTGCCTTTTCCCAACTGGCTAGCAGTCTCTCACTAATCTTCTTCTGACTTGTTATGACTGGAGGCTTGAACTGAGCGTTAGCCAGAGTGTACTGTGCCAAGACAGCTTTGGTCATATCACTGGCAATGTCTTTGTTTGTGTAAGTTCTTTGGTTCTTTTCACTGATTTGCCTGATTAAGACACCGTATCTCAAAGCATCTCTCAATGTAGGCAACTCCGACTTCAGGAGCTCTCTCCCAGACCCAAGATAGTGACTGAGATGGCTGGATTTTTGGTTCCTCGTCCTGACACAAGCAGCCATCGCAAATATTATCAACTTATAAATGCATCAGAATCTGAAACAGAAAAAAATATTGTTAGTTGGGTTGTTAAAGAATGAAGTCAGAAAGCAATGTTCACTATTTAATTGTAATGCACTAATGCAGCTGTACGTTAGATTTTCGATAAATTTCACGCTAAAATTTACCTAGCAAAAGGTTGCAAAATATTGAAACTGAGATTATTTTCTGTTTATATACACTAAAATCTACCAAAAAAGTGATGAGCCATTAGTTTTAGCTGATCTTCCCTCCTATGACACACCCTATTGTCACACCTAACACTTGTTTATATATCCTTGGCAGAAATAACCACTGATGTAAGATTAGTTATGTATACTTACTTGGTCGGGTGTCACTACATGAAGTGTCCGTTACTTGTGGGAGGCGACCGCAAACGGTAGAACACATGACCTTCTGTCACTGCCCATAGGGGCGAGAGTCGCGAGGCCACACCTGCCAAAGTAGGCCTATCGACACTGGCACTGGTACCTGCACCAGCTGTCCCGCAAAACACTCACTACTCGCATGGTGATCGCTGGTGAACACACGGAATATTTGCGATTAATGCCGTAAGGGATGAGAAGAACCTTCGGTGACAATGCTTAGGGTGACATCCGATAATCACCAACACACTGTGAATTTCCAGCTCCCACACTCCGAATATGTCCCCTACAATAACACTTTAGATGAGGGAGGACACTCCACCACACCCACGCCGGCCGCCTACAACTACTATATATATGTGCAAATAAACCACGTAGGTGCGCGTGATCCAGGTATATGCTGATAACCACAAGGAAAAAAAGAAAACACTTAGTTCCCAAGCGCTTTCGTGTAATTCACATCTTTAGGGGTGGTACTCACCCCTGAAGATGTGACCATTGTGGACCTGACCTCACCCTCCTCTGTATATATACACCTTGTTTTGTACTTCTCCTTAGTCTGTACTCACCCCTGAAGATGTGAATTACACGAAAGCGCTTGGGAACTAAGTGTTTTCTTCTTTCCTTGTGGCTATCAGCATATAAATATATATATATATATATATTTCATTTTTAGTCCATATAACACGCGGACTTTGAACATATAATCAATGACCTCACCAGCAAGGAATCGAACCCTCGACCTACTGGGTGTGACTAGGGAACGCTTACCGGCTAGGCCACAAGGACACTATAAGCAGTTCTAGACTCTGTTATATTTCACACAAAGCCTGTTCATCGAGCTGATGGCGCCGTGAACCTCATTGGGAAACTGCCCGTGCCTCTTATGTGGTGTCAGTAGCATTTTACCGAATCCAGCTGGTATGAAACGCGAGGTACATATATATACTTCATTTTTAGTCACACCCAGTAGGTCGAGGGTTCGATTCCTTGCTGGTGAGGTCATTGATTATATGTTCAAAGTCCGCGTGTTATATGGACTAAAAATGAAGTATATATATGTACCTCGCGTTTCATACCAGCTGGATTCGGTAAAATGCTACTGACACCACATAAGAGGCACGGGCAGTTTCCCAATGAGGTTCACGGCGCCATCAGCTCGATGAACAGGCTTTGTGTGAAATATAACAGAGTCTAGAACTGCTTTTAGTGTCCTTGTGGCCTAGCCGGTAAGCATTCCCTAGTCACACCCAGTAGGTCGAGGGTTCGATTCCTTGCTGGTGAGGTCGTTGATTATATGTTCAAAGTCCGCGTGTTATATGTATATGTACCTTGCGTTTCGTACCAGCTGGATTCGGTAAAATGCTACTGACACCACATAAGAGGCACGGGCAGTTTCCCAATGAGGTTCACGGCGCCATCAGCTCGATGAACAGGCTTTGTGTGAAATATAACAGAGTCTAGAACTGCTTTTAGTGTCCTTGTGGCCTAGCCGGTAAGCGTTCCCTAGTCACACCCAGTAGGTCGAGGGTTCGATTCCTTGCTGGTGAGGTCGTTGATTATATATATATATATACATATATTTTTTTTTTAAGAAAATGGCCTCTAGCCTCCCCCAATTGGCATACCTTCTACACCATTTTATAACCTTAATATTAGAGATCCTAATACATAAATAGCTACTACTACTTCTACTGCTACTACTAATAAAAAAAAATTAAAAATAAAATAAATAATAATAATAATAATAATAATAATAATAATAATTATAATAATAATAATAATAATAATAATAATAATAATAATAATAATAATAATAAACAAACGTTGCTTAGATAAATTATTAATTACACTTATTATTCCACAGAGGAGGAAATGACCTTTCACATCACTGGAGGCCACAGCAAACTCCTCCTACCTCATGCTGTCTCCAACCTCCAGTGACCTCTATGACCTACAGTGACCTCTACGCCCTTCATTGACTTCTCCGACCTTCAGTGACCTCTACGACCTCCAGTGAATTCTACATCCAGTGACCTCTAGGACCTTCAGTGACCTCTATGATTCCAAAGACCTCAGTGACCCCCAGAGGCCTCTATGTCCTCAAGTGACCTCTACGACCTCTACGACCTTCAGTAACCTCTACGACTTTCAGTGACCTCTGACTCCAAAGACCTCAATGACCTTCAGAGACCTCTACGACCTCAAGTAACCTATGGCCTCCAGTGACCTCTACGACCTTAAGTGACCTCTATGACCCCTAGTGAAGTGTATGACCCCTAGTAAACTCTATGAACCCCATTGACCTGTACGACCCCAGTGACCTCTATGAACCTCAATGACCTCTACGAGATTCATTGACCTCTATGAGCTACAGTGACCTCTGTGACCCAAAGACCACACTGCCCTTCAGTGATTTCGATGACCTTCAGTGACCTCTATGACCCCCAGTGACCTCTATGACCTCTAGTGAACTCTATGACCTTCAGTGACCTTTACGACCTTCAGTGACCTCTACGACCTTCAGTGACCTCTACAACTTCAGTGACCTCTATGACCTCCAGTGGCCTCTACAACTTTCAGTGACCTCTATGACCACCAGTGACCTCTATGACCCCCAGTGACCTCTACGACCTTCAGTAGTCTCTATGACCCCTAGTGACCTGTACAGTATCCAGTGACCTCTACGACCTACAGTGACCTCTACGACCTCCAGTTTTTTACGACATCCAGTGACCTCTATGACCTGCAGTGACCTCTATAGCCCCGAAGACCTAAATGACCTCCAAAGATCTCTACGACCTCCAGTAACCTCTATGAACTCCAGTGACCTCTATGATCCATCAGTGACATCTACGTCTTTAAGTGACCTCTATAACCCCAGTGACCTCTATGAGCTTCAGTGACCTCGACGACCTTCAGTGACCTATACGACCTTCAGTGACCTTTATGACCCCAGTGACCTGTATGATCACCAGTGACTTCTATGACTTTCAGTGACCTCTACGACCATCAATGACCTCTACTACCCCAGTGACCTCTATGATCTTTATGGACCTCTACGTCTTGCAGTGACCTTTAATGACCTTTCTGTTGTTAAGTAACCCTGCGAACTATATAAGCGTAGGTATCAGGTTAATGTGTCTTTACCAGTATACAGAATGTTACACTTTTTACAAGATTGGAACTAT
Source organism: Homarus gammarus (assembly GCA_958450375.1). Taxonomy (NCBI): domain Eukaryota; kingdom Metazoa; phylum Arthropoda; class Malacostraca; order Decapoda; family Nephropidae; genus Homarus; species Homarus gammarus. The sequence continues at coordinate 2,115,685 of CAUDMG010001794.1, read as the reverse complement.
AACTCTTAAAATAATATAATCTCGGAACTTAATTAAAGGTGTGTTTTAATGACCTGTATTGATTTCAATTGTCACTAGGTATGTTAACTTGGGTATACCCACAGAGAGAGAGAGAGAGAGAGAGAGAGAGAGAGAGAGAGAGAGAGAGAGAGATATATCGCCTGGGTCCTGCATCAATACACCATCTAATTACCACAAACTTTTCCTACTAACACTTCACGTCCTAAACTACTCATGAAATACAACCATTGCATAATAATTGTGACGCTTCAAATAGCGACACTTATTTTCTCTAACACCCTCTACTTCAATGAAAAAGAAACATTATTAGTAACGTTGCATGACCAGTCTGGAGTGACCGCACCTTTGAAACTGATGCATATTATAATATTTATTGACAACATGTTCTGGTGGATTTCAACAGTAAGGTGTCGCTGCAACTCTCCATACAGGAAGTGACCCGTTGGTAGCCAGGCATCACATGGAAATTACTGTGCCTGTAGTATATATCTACGTCATATAACCTTTATGATACAGTCCAACACATGGGACTTACTGTAATTTATACCCAGATCTTATACGAAGTTGAAATGTCAGGAAATGCTTAGATCAAGGTCTAGGGACTGGAAATTAGCCAAAGTCACCCCAGTATACAAGAAGGGTAGAAAAAGTCCAATAGAAAACTACAGGCTGATCAGCCTAACATCACATATATGCCAACTCTTTGAAAACATTCTGAAGCATTCAAAGCACCACAACAAAGTTTCATGGAAAGAAAATCCAGTTGGTAAACATCCTCACGTTCCTTGGAATGGTAACAGAATCTGTGGACTAAGGCTCACCAGTGGATGTGTTGTAAATGGATTTCTCCAAGATGTATGAAAAAGTCCCACATGCGCAACTAGTCTAAGAGATCCAGACATATGGTATCGCAGGCAAAATTTTGGTGTAGAATAACAACTGGCTTGAAGACAGGCAAGAGAGAGTGATCATAAACAGAGTACATACTGAATGGAAAAAGTTTCTTAGTGGAGTACCACAAGACTTTATCCGACATTGATGAAAATATATCGAGACACATTGTCAAATTTGCGAAGGACACGAAGACCAAAATCTAATTATAACAAATCAACCCACTCTGAGTCGAAAATTCGTCCTTCACCGCGCATTACATAAAAATTTTCAGCGTCCCGGGGAGGGACGGGGGGGGGGGGGGGAGGGGGGAGCTCAATCTGTGACAATTCCTGATAAATGTGCCGTATCTGGAAACATTTGTTGTACTGTACTGTGTCGGTTGTACTATACTGTACTCTACTGTGTTAGTTGTTGTGTACTGTGTGGTTGTACTGTACTGTGTTAGTTGTTGTGTGCTGTATGGTTGTACTGTACTCTATTGGATGTATTGTACTGTACTGTGTTGGATATACTGTACTGTGTGGTTGTACTGTACTGTGTTGGTTGTACTGTACTGTAAGTACTATGTGGTTGTATTGTACTGTGTGTATACACTGTACTGTGTTGGATGTACTGTACTGTGATGGTTGTACAGTACTGTGGCGGTTGTAGTGTACTGTACTTTGTCGATTGTACAGTACTGTGTTGTTATCACTGTACTGTGTGGTTGCACTGAACTGTGTGGTTGTACTGTATTGTGTTGGTTGTACTGTACTGCACTGAGTTGGTTGTACAATACTCTGTTGGTTGTAATGTACTGTGTGGTTATACTGTACTGTATTGGTTGTACTAGACAGTGAGGTTTTACTATACTATACTGTACTGTGTTGATTGCTCAGTTCTATGTTGGTTATACTGTAGTGTACTATACTTTACTGTAATGTGTGGTTGTACTGTACTATGTTGATTTTACTCTTCTGTACTGTGAGGATGTAGTGTAATGTGTGGTTGTACTGTACTGTGTTGTACTGTGTTGGTTGTTCAGTACTATGTTGGTTATACTGTAGTGTACTATACTTTACTGTAATGTGTGGTTGTACTGTACTATGTTGATTTTACTCTACTGTACTGTGAGGATGTAGTGTAATGTGTGGTTGTACTGTACTGTGTTGTACTGTGTTGGTTGTACTGGACTGTGTTGGTTGTTCAGTACAGTGATGGTTGTGCTGCACTGTGTTGGATGTACTGTACTGTGTGGTTGTACTGTGCTGTACTGTATTGGTTGTAGTGCACTGTACTGTACTGTGTTGTTTGGTCGTACTGTACTGTGTGGTTGTAGTGTGCTGTGTGGTTGTACTGTGCTGTACTGTATTGGTTGTACTACACTGTATTCTACTGTGTTGGTTGTACTGTACTGTGTGGTTGCATTGTACTGTGTGGTTGAACTGTTCTTTGTGGTTGGACTTTTCTGTGTGGTTGTACTGTACGGTACTGTATGGTTGTACTGTACTTTGTGGTCGTACTTTACTGTACTGTGTGGTTGTAATGTACTATACTGTGTGGTTGTACTGTAATGTACTGTGTGGTTGTACTGTACTATACTGTGTTGATTGTACCGTACTCTGTAGTTGTACTGTACTGTACTGTGTGGTTGTACTATACTGTACTGTGTTGGTTGTACTGTACTATGTGGTTGTACTGTACTGCGCTGTGCTGTGCTGTACTGTACTGCACTGTGTGGTTGTACTATACTGTACTGTGTTGGATGTACTGTACTGTGTTGGTTGTACTGTACTGTACTGTGTTGTACTGTACTGTACTGTACTGTGTGGTTGTACTATACTTTACTGTGTTGGTTGTACTGTACTGCACTGTGTGGTTGTACTGTACTATACTGTGTGGTTGTACTATACTGTACTGTGTTGGTTGTACTGTACTGTGTTGGTTGTACTGCACTGTGTGGTTGTACTGTACTGTTCTGTGTGGTACTGTACTGTACTGTGTGGTTGTACTATACTGTACTGTGTTGGTTGTACTGTACTATACTGCATGGTTGTACTGTACTGTATTGGTTGTACTACACTGTATTGTACTGTGTTGGTTGTACTGTACTGTGTGGTTGTACTGTACTGTACTGTGTTGGTTGTACCGTACTCTGTGGTTGTACTGTACTATACTGTATGGTTGTACTATATTGTACTGTGTTGCTTGTACTGTACTGTAATGTGTTGGTTGTACTGTACTGTGTGGTTGTAATGTACTGTACTGTGCTGTACTGTACTGTACTGTGTGGTTGTGATGTACTGTACTGTGTTGGATGTACTGTACTGTGTTGGTTGTACTGTGCTGTACTGTGTGGTTGTACTGTACTCTGTGGTTGTACTATACTGTACTGTGTTGGTTGTACTGTACTGTGTTGCTTTTACTGTACTATGTGGTTGTACTGTACTGTATGGTTGTACTGCACTATACTGTGTGGTTGTACTGTACTCTGTGGTTGTACTATATTGTACTGTGTTGGTTGTACTGTACTGTGTGGTTGTACTGTACAATGTTGGTTGTACTGTACTGTGTGGTTGTACTGTACTGTGTTGGTTGTACTGTACTGTACTGTGTGGTTGTACTGTACTGTAATGTGTGGTTGTACTGTACTGTGTTGGTTGTACTGTACTGTGTGGTGGTACACTACTGTTTTGGTTGCACTGTACTGTGTTGGTTGTACTGTACTGTGTGGTTATACTGTACTATGTGTTGTACTGTACTGTGTGGTTGTACTGTACTGTACTGTGTTGGTTTTACTGTACTGTGTGGTGGTACAGTACTGTTTTGGTTGTACTGAACTGTACTGCTGTGTGTGGTTGTACTGTACTGTGTTGGTTGTAAAGTACTAAGTTGGTTGTACTGAGCTGTACTGTACTCTGAGGTTGTACTGTACTATGTGGTGTACTGTACTGTGTGGTTGTACTAAACTGTACTGTTGTGTGTGGTTGTACTGTGCTGTGTTGATTGAACTGTAATGTACTGTACTGTTAGGTAGTACTGTCCTGAGGTGGGTGTACTGTACATTACTGTATTGGTTGTACTGTAAAGTATTGTACTACACTGTGTGATTGTACTGTACTATGTGTTGTACAGTACTGTGTGGTTATACTGCACTATGTGTTGTAGTGGACTGTTTGGTTGTACTGTACTGTACTGTACGGATTTACTGTACTGTGTGATTATACTATACTGTGTTGGTTGTACTGTACTCATTGGTTGTACTGTACTGTGTTGGTTGTACTTTACTTTGTTGGTTGTACTGTACTGTGTGGTTGTACAGTACTATGGAGGTTGTACAGTACTGTGGTGGTTGTACTCTACCGTACTCTGTGGTTGTACTGTACTGTGTTGGTTGTACTGTACTGGATTGGTTGTACTGTACTGAGTTGGTTGTACTGTACTGTGTTGGTTGTATTGTACTGAGTTGGTTGTACTGTACTGTGTTGGTTGTATTGTACGGAGTTGGTTGTACTGTACTGTAATGTGTTTGTTCTACTGTACTTTACTGAGTTGGTTGTACCTTACTGTGTTGGTTGTACTGTACTGAGTTGGTTGTACTGTACTGTAATGTGTTGGTTGTACTGTTCTGTACTGTACTGTGTTGGTTGTACTGTTCTGTACTGTACTGTGTTGGTTGTACTGTACTGAGTTGGTTGTACTGTACTGTAATGTGTTGGTTGTACTGTACTTTACCGAGTTGTTTGTACTGTACTGTGTTGGTTGTACTGTACTGTGTTGGTTGTACTGTACTGTGTTGGTTGTACTGTACTGAGTTGTGGTGGTTACAAGTGTTCCCTGAAGAATGCAGTGATGGGTAGGGAAACACCGTGTAACACTGAAGTCCGTTTATTATGGATGAGAGAAATACAAGTGGTGACTCGCGTGTGCCATGCATGGCTCACACAGTCAGACTGAGGCTGCCTTGCCATATGGCAACCTCGGGGCAATGTTGCCACATAACGTGCAGTGTTGCCACGTGATAATATATATAAATGCTACTCGGCACAGTTGCTTATATACAGGGTTGCTACTCGGCACAGTAGCTTATATATAGGGTTGCTACTCAGCACAGTAGCTTATATACAGGGTTGCTACTCGGCACAGTAGCTTATACATAACCTACATCTCCCTCCCCCCTCACGCTCATAGTCTTTGTCTTGAGCGGACTTCTTAGTCCTAAGTCGCTCCGAGCATCGAGGTGCACTGTGGGGCGGATCCTCGTGAGGTGTAGGTGACTCGTCCTCAGTTAGGGGGCCAGCAGCAAGGAGATGGGACTGGCCAGAGGAAGCGGCGGTTCCTCCACCAGACACGGCCGCTCGGCATCCTGACCTTGTAGTCCCGCGACCGGCCGACGCCCATCACTATGCCCACCTTGTCCCAACGTGTCGTCGTCGGGTCCTGGACGCGGACAAGGGCACCAATCTCCACTGGCTGAAGAGGGCGGGCACGGTCGTCATACCGAGCCTTGGCGTCCTGGGCACGTGTAGCGGCACGGCGGTCGCAGCTCTCGGCTTTGGTCTGCCAGTCCTTCGCAAAGGCCTTGGCATGTGTAGGAACGCAAGAGCGGAGAGGGTGACCATACAGGATCTAGGCAGGGGAGCGTTCTGTGTGGGTGGGAGTGGACGCGGGTTCTGGGCAGCTCCGAGTGGCAGTGCAGGCGCGTCGCTCGTCGACTCACGCACCCTGCTGGCGGTGTAACGAGCAGCTGGGATCTGCTCGGGAAAGTCTCTGGGCACCACACATAACTCCTTGAGGTGCTCCCACGACAACAAGGGTGTCGCGATAGTAGGCTGCACGTCGATCCATCCGTGACACGACCTGTCGCCGTAAGTGATCTCCGCTTGAAAGGAGCCCACAGCGTCCGGCATCTGGGAACCGTCCGCATTGTAGTGCAGCAGCTGCGGCGGTAGTCCAAGGTCACGTTTGGTGAGGCCCAGCTTCTGGAGGTGCTTCAACCCAATCACCGTAGTATCGGCGCCGGTGTCCGGTATCACCTCGATGTGACCCGACACATCACCGTGTGTGACGGCGACGCGGATGGTAGGGGAAGGGATAGCCCTGGAGCGTGTGGTCGAGTCCACCCTTCTGATGTGACTCCGCTGCTGCTTGGGGCTGCGGGGGCCGTCTGGAGGGGGCTGCGTGCGAACCACCCCGAGGGAAGTGCGCTGCTGTCCTCCTCGTCTCAGGCTTTTGGGCTTCGGTTGGCGGCAGCACTTGTCGTAGTGTCCATAGCAACTGCAGGCCTGACACTTGCGGCCTCGTGCAGGGCACCTGTCTGTGTTAGACCAGTGGCCCTTACGGTCACATCCACGACACAGTGCGTCGGCGGCTGGGCATGTCTTGGGGCTGTGCTGCTTTCCACAGCTGCCACAGGAAGCACTAGGCAGAGGCGTGGAAGAACGTGTGGCACCCTTCGCGTTGTTGGCCGCCTTCTTATCCTTCTTGTATTGTGAGATAGCTCTCACAGCAGGTGGGGCCCGTAAGGCAGAGGTGGCGGACTTGGTGGCCTCGTATGACCGACATTCAGTCACTACCACCTGGAGTGTGGAGGAAGCGTCCAGGGGGATGAGTCGCTGCATCAACTTTTCATGCCTGACACCTGTCAAGATCCCGTGCTTGATCCAGGCTTCCTCACATTCCCGGCTGTGCACCTTGCAGATGTCGATCTCCTCTGACAAACTCTTCAAGCGTACAAAAAAGTCGTCAAAGGATTCGTTCTCCGCCTGCTTGCAGCTGGTGAAGGCGCGGCGACGCAAAGCCTCGTTGTTCCGACCCTTAACATGCTCCTGTAAAAGGTCGAGCACATCCGTCACTGAAGATGTAGAATCGGGAGGCACTTGCAACGTGTGCTCCAAAACTCTCTGGGTCTCCAGCGACAAACACATCCGCAGTTGGATGAGCTGTTTGTTTGGAGGCATGCTGTCAAGGTCCACCATCGTGGAGTAATCTGTCCAACGCCGCCTCCACTCACGAAAAAGCTGAAACGTGACGTCTGGTGAGAGGGCGGGTGGGGGTTGAACAGATGCCTTGGGAGCTGTTTGTTTGGAGGCAAGAGTACCTGGAGGACGCTGGTGTGGTGGAGGAGGGAGTGTACTGGCGCCTTGAAGCGCGCTACCTGCGAGTGAGGGAGGGTGGGTTAGCGCCAGGGCCGCCAATAGTGCCTCAAAACGCAACTTTTCCTCCTCTCTTCGTGTCTCCTCCCTCTGAAGTTCCATCTCTCTGCATCTCTCGTCCCGGTCGTCCATCCACCTCAAAATTGTGGCAATGTCCGTCACTGGAGGTGGAGGATGAGAGTCTGCGCCCGGTGGAGGAGAAGGTGGTGGGGAGTCGTGTCTCCCATCTTGAGGTTGTCCCTTCTTACCTCCCATATTAGTGTGTGCGTGGACTGCACTGTTTAGTATATAAAGTGGCGCCTCAACAGCTCGAACCACATATATATGACATAAACAGCGCAGGAATAACGCATATAGCCCACTGTTCTGTCCATGAGTGAGTGCGTGCGTGCGTGTGTGTGTGTCTGAGAGATTGCTTCGTGGTGGCCTTAATGCCGGTGGCTGGAGACACGGCGGGAGTGAGACCGTCAGTATCACCCGGGATGTCACACGAGAAGGGTGTACGGCTGCGTGCTCCGTGGGTACCACAAAAAAACATGCCAATGCTCAACTCTCAGCTCTAGACACACTAATACACTGACACTAACACTGCCACCGTCACTAAAATGCACTGTGACGGCCCAACACTGCACATCGCGGCGAAACACAGCGCAACACAACACACTATGAGTCGACGCGCATCACCGGCAGACGTAACTGTCTCGGCACCGTTCACACACTTCGTAAGTCCACAGATCCTAGCCACTGCGCCATGGTGGTTACAAGTGTTCCCTGAGGAATGCAGTGATGGGTAGGGAAACACCGTGTAACACTGAAGTCCGTTTATTATGGATGAGAGAAATACAAGTGGTGACTCGCGTGTGCCATGCATGGCTCACACAGTCAGACTGAGGCTGCCTTGCCATATGGCAGCCTCGGGGCAATGTTGCCACATAACGTGCAGTGTTGCCACGTGATAATATATATAAATGCTACTCGGCACAGTAGCTTATATACAGGGTTGCTACTTGGCACAGTAAATTATATACATAACCTACAAGTTGGTTGTACTGTACTGTGTTGGTTGTACTGTACTGTGTTGGTTGTACTGTACTGTGTTGGTTGTACTGTACTGTGTTGGTTGTACTGTACTGAGTTGGTTGCACTGAACTGTGTTGGTTGTACTGTACTGAGTTGGTTGCACTGTACTGTGTTGATTGTACTGTACTGTGTTGGTTGTACTGTACTGTGTTGGTTGTACTGTACTGTGTTGGTTGTACTGTATTGAGTTGGTTGTACTGTACTGTGTGGTTGTACTGTACTGAGTTGGTTGTACTGTTCTGAGTTGGTTGTACTGTACTGTACTGAGTTGGTTGTACTGTACTGTGTTGGTTGTACTGCACTGTGTTGGTTGTACTGTACTGTGTTGGTTGTACTGCACTGTGTTGGTTGTACTGTACTGTGTGTTTGTACTGTACTGTGTTGGTTGTACTGTACTGTGTGGTTGTACTGTACTGTGTGGTTGTACTATACTGTGTTGGTTGTACTGTACTGAGTTGGTTGTACTGTACTGTGTGGTTGTACTGTACTGTGTGGTTGTACTGTACTGTGTTGGTTGTATTGTACTGAGTTGGTTGTACTGTACTGTGTGGTTGTACTGTACTGTGTGGTTGTACTGTACTGTGTGGTTGTACTATACTGTGTTGGTTGTATTGTACTGAGTTGGTTGTACTGTACTGGTACTGTACTGTGGTTGTACTGTACTGTGTGGTTGTACTGTACTGAGTTGGTTGTACTGTACTGTGTGGTTGTACTGTACTGAGTTGGTTGTACTGTACTGTGTGGTTGTACTTTACTGTGTGGTGGTACTGTACTGTGTGGTTGTACTATACTGTGTGGTTGTACTGTACTGAGTTGGTTGTACTGTACTGTGTGGTTGTACTGTACTGAGTTGGTTGTACTGTACCGAGTTGGTTGTACTATACTGTGTGGTTGTACTGTACTGAGTTGGTTGTACTGTACTGTGTGGTTGTACTGTACTGAGTTGGTTGTACTGTACTGTTTGGTTGTACTGTACTGTGTGGTTGTACTGTACTGTGTGGTTGTGCTGTACTGAGTTGGTTGTACTGCACTGTGTGGTTGTACTGTACTGAGTTGGTTGTACTGTACTGTTTGGTTGTACTATACCAGTGTTTCTCAAACTTTTTCACTCCATTCCCCCCATAAGGAACACTCATCATCCTCGTGCCCCCCTTCAGTTCTTTCCCAAGCCCCTCACAAATAATGATGAAAATAGACTGTTTTGGTTCTCTTCCTTTATTTTAATGTCAACAATCATCAAACAGAATCCATATTTTGTTACAGTTCAATAGGATGGATGACATTGTTTTCTTTCAGTCAGTCGACTGATTCGATGTTGAGTCACTGATAAAGCACATAAATAAGTAGTGGAAAATGGCAAAAGGACTCGAAGTGCTATCTCACTAACTTTTGGTTATGACTGATACATTGAGCACCAGAATACAGTCAGAAATTTTCTTCATAGAGGTCTCTGGCAGCAGATTCGTTCCTGAGATCAAGGAATTCGCCTTGATCATCGTCGGGAATGGCAGAAATATAAAGAGCGCCAGAGAAAGGATTCCTTACCAATTTCCCTTCTTCCTCCTCGAATTCTGGGAAGTACCTTTTGAGCTCAGTTTCCAAGGATTTCAAGTGCTGAATTATTTCATTTTTGAGTGATGCGTCAAGTATATGATCCTCTTCAATCTCTTCAAGAACAATTATGATATTCTCAAACATGGCAACATTTCCTGCTCTGACTTTTCTTTGCCAGTTCTGGAGTTCAAGAAATGCACGAATACAATTCATGTGGTGAAACATTTATTTCCTTGCCTTGTAGCTTGAGCAGCTAAACAGGCTGAATAGCATGTTTAGCTGCTCAAATATGTCTGCCAAGTATGCAAGACGTGGCTCCCACAGCACCTCGTTGAAGTGACTCAGTAGATCACCCTTCCCTTTCATTTCCAAGAACAACTTAGTTCTCTCCGAAGTTCGAACACTCTATTCACAACATTACCCGTGGAAAGCCATCGCACTTTGGAGTAAAAGAGGAGGGTTACATGCTCTGAATCCATGCCTCTACACTGGTTCTGGAAAAGGCGAGAGTTCAAATCTCCTGCTTTCACAAAGTTGACGCATTTTACCACTGCCTCCAGGATCTTGCAAAGGGCATCAGGGAGGGTTTTTGACGCCAGTGCAAAGCAATGGATCATACAATGAACCCCTTTGGCATTCAGAGCTACTTCCTCGACGTGCTTCTGTAACCCTGATTTCGAGCCCAGCATCGCCGGAGCCCCATCAGTACAGCCTCCACAATTTATTTTCCAGATGATCCCGTTAGTTGTGAAGAAAGAAGTCAACTTTTCCACCACATCTAAAGCTGTTGTGGTAGTTTCAAGCTGTGTACATAACAGCTTTTCAGCCTTGATATCACGCAAAAATACATACCTAACAAACACGAGTTGCTGTGCATAAGAACTCACATCCGTTGACTCATTCAATTGTATTGCAAACATACCAGTTGGAGACGATTTAATCTCCTGTATCATTTGTTCCCTGATATCATCTGACATTTCACTAATTCTCCGTTTCACCGCGTCGTCTGACAAGGAAATCTGCTAAATCTTACATTCACTTGCCTTCTCCAAGAACCCGCTTTACCATCTTTGAAGCACACGGCTTAATTAAAGTTTCAACAATCGTGTGGGCCTTCTTCTTCTTAGTCATTTCAATGGAAACCTCATATGATGCCTCAACTACACTTAAGTTCTGTTGTTGGAAGGCAACACTCTCATCCGGTCTCTGTTTTCCCAAACTCCGTTCATGGAACCTGAAGAAATCGGAGTCTCTCTCCGCATACTGGGGGTGGATTGTCGTCAGATGATACTTCAGCTTACTAGGCCTCATGGAATCGTTCCCCAACACTTTGAAACACAACACACACCGAGGTTTCTCGATGCCATCAGCGAGGATTGATGTAAATCCGCAGTTAATGTATTTATCATTGTACTTCCGCTTCTTAACAACACTGGCAGCTATCGCAATTCTAAGGAAATTTAAAAAAAAAAAAACAGACAGAAACAGACGAATGATAAGGACTAAAAATTATAAAAATAAAAAACAGAAATATAAGAATCATGAATCTCTTGGTTTTACTAAACATTTGTAATCTCTCTCTCTCTCTCTCTCTAAATGTTGACTAATTCTTAAAAAAAAAAACAGAATGTCACAGAAACAGACGAATGATAAAGACTAAAAAGTTATAATAATAATAAAAAAGGAGAAATAATCCGAATGACAAATACACAAACATGCATGAAGTCCACACATACAGTCCACTCACAGTTCACTCACATATTTTCCAAATGATATCTTGAGCTAGACTGAGAACATGATCACCACTTGTAAAGCGATGACACACGGACATGTAGTACTTCAGAACATGTGAGATCAGTGAATCACTCCAGCACCCGTCACCCTGCTGACAGGAACTAGAATCGTGCAATCTGAGCGAATCTGTTGGAAATGAAAACTAGCTGCTGCACCATACTGTGTAAATATTAAAACTGTACCGTACGGGTATGATGATTGCACACAATGACAAAAAAACAGACAAATTAAAAAAAACGATTTCTCCCCTAACAAGGCCAAGGGACAAAAAAAAAAAAGTTGAATCAGAGTTTCCACATTTTCTCCAAACATACTGTATATTACTTACACTCGCCCGCCATGCCCCCCCTAAGATCTTGCCGTGGCCCCCTTGGGGGTCATGGCCCCCAGTTTGAGAAACACTGGTGGAGATGGACAACAACGAACACCTCAGTATGGATATTATTATTCTTGTAAACTGCGTATTCTGTGAAAATAAGTAAAACTAACGAATTCCACTGTTTTCATTCAAAATTGAGTGCTTTCACTACAAGTAAAACTAACTAAAAAGAGCATTTTTAGTAGAAAAAGAGCGTTTTCCGTGAAAAGACGTAGTGAACTTGTGAGAGGTTGGAGTCATAGACCACGTTCTTTATAGACTTTATTCTAACAGCGTCAGCTGGAGACTGGCAACCGGGCGCTGCCAAAGACAAGCCCCCAACTCAACATGGGAAAACATATCGTACGATGGTACAATCTTACATCTCCCCCCCCCCAAGTTAAAAGGAAATGACAATGCACATTTGAACTAACAAAAGGAAAACAATGCATTCATAAAAACAACAATAATGCAGGAAAAACGAGTCAAACAAAGGAAAAAAACAAAAAAAAAAAAAAAACAAAAAAAACCTCTAAACTGATTTTACATCACATACACTACACCACGTAGTCCGTCAACCAGCCCGGAGGCCTATGGCCTCTCCTGGGCCTGGCCGCGCTCGACTGGGGAGGGGCCGAGGGCGCGGGTATGGAGGGCACAGCAGAAGGGGGGCCAGGAGGCACAGCTTGGTGCACCACCGGAGTAGTAGGCACAGGTGTGGAGCCGTTTCGCAGGTGGCGTCTGTTGCGGATGGACACCCTGCCACTGCCACCCAACCTGACGGCATACTGCCTGTGAGGGCGGGCTTCCACCACTATGCCTGTCCTGTCCCAGAGCTTGGTAGCTGCGTCCTGCACACGCACCTGCGTGCCCACGACTAGGGGAGCCAGCTGGCGGGATACCTCCCTCCGCGACAGGACCCCATCCTGTGTTTCGGCCAAGCGCACCTCCCTCATACGAAGTGCCCGCCGCCAGTGCTGGTCCACCTTATAGTGCTGTCTGGCCACGGGAACGCCGTCACGGAGCTGGCGGCCGGTGGCAAGTTGGGCGGGCGACTTGTTCACCCCCCGCAGAGGCGTGTTCAGGTACTGGAGGAGGGCCTGGGATGTCCTATCGCAGTCCAGGCTACCCCCGGGCCCAGTGTTATCCCTGAGGAGCCTCTTGGCAGCCTTGACCCCAGCCTCTGCCCTGCCATTGGACTGGGGGAAGTGGGCCGACGAGAGGCGCACCTCGACCCCCCATGACTTGAGGAAATCTGTCATCTCAAGGCTGGCAAGGTTGGTACCTCCATCTGTGGAGATCTGCTCAGGTACCCCCCACCTCGTGAAGTAGGCCCGCAGACTGGCGATGATTCTTCCAGAGGTGGCCTCGTTCGGGAAGTGGGCGATCTCCAGCCAACCTGTCAGTCGGTCAGCATATGCTAGGTACGTGCGGCCCTGCAGGTGGAACAAATCGGCCACCACTTGTTGAAAGGGATAGTCTGGCGCTGGGGTCAGAACCAACGACTCCGGAGGCTGGGAAGGAGCGTGGGTCTCGCAAGCAGCACACCGGGACCGATGATACTGCAGGTCACCCTCCATGCCAGGCCAATACACAGACTGCCGGGCCCGCCTGAGCATTGAGTCGAGGCCCTGGTGCCCCACGTGCAGGTTAACGGCGACCCGGTGGCGGAGGGAGTCGGGGATGACAAGGCGCATGCAGCCCTGGTCAAAGGTGTAGGTGACCAAACCCCTGACCACAGCCAACCTGTCCCTCACCGAGAAGTACGGGCGCAGACAGGCCACCTCCTGTGACTTGTGGGGGTGCCAGTCGCCCGCCAGCACCCTCGACACTAGAATCTGGTACGCTGGGTCGTCCGCAGCCGCTTTGCATACTGTGTCTTCGTCCATAGTGATGCACCCATCCTGATCCAGTGCTGCGATTGTGACTGCACACACTGCAGCGCACAGGTCCTCCTCTTGGTCCATGTCCTCCGCATCAGGTGCCGCCCTGAGGGAGGGGAAGCGGGATAGGGCGTCAGCTGCACAGTTCCACTTCCCTGGCAAGTATTTGACCGTAAATCGGTACTGCAGGGTCTTCTCCTTGAGCCTGAACAGGCGCGGATTCGCCACATCCGTGAAGGCTCTGTCCCCTAGCAAGCCAACTAAGGGGCGGTGGTCCGTCACCAGAATGAGGTTCGGGCAGCCGAGGAGTAACAGCCTGGCCTTGCGCAGGCACCACACCACAGCCAGGGCCTCCCCTTCTACTGCAGCATAACCGGCCTCGGCCGTGCTCAGATGTCGGCTACCACACAGAGCCAACCGCCACCCTCCTCTGCAGCAGAAGGGCGTCTCTGGAGAGGCACAGGCACAGTATTGTTGCAGGACGACGAAGCCGATGCCCTCCCTGCTCCAATCGGTGACAGCTGCCGTAGGCCTGGACTTGTCGTAGTACACCAAGCCGTCTCTGGCCAACTGACAGATGGTGTCCTGGGCCTGGCGAAACTTGAGCCGCAGCTGGTCGTCCCAATACACCCGCTTGCCCACTGGCTTCTTCAGGAGCTCACGGAAGGGCTCCATCACAGGTGCAGTGGCAAGGAAGGGAGCCAACTGATTAACCAGGCCATGCCAGGACCTGATGTCAGTGATTGATGGCTGATCCGGCATGGGGAAGTCCTTGATGGCTGACAGACGTTGGGCAGTGGGCTGGTACAGGTCCCACCCCAGGAGGAAACCCACAAACTCAGCTTCTCTCCTGCAGAACAAGAACTTTTCTGGTTTCAGCGTGATACCTGTGCGAGCGCAGGTCTCCAGAAAATCGTAAGTGTGCCAGAACGCCCCCTTCACACTGGAGTCATAGAGGAGTGTCATCCACGCACTTGTACTTGCGGGGCACATCCTGAATGGCGTCGTCAAACCTCTTGGTGTGAGCATCTGACGCGGAGCAATGTCCCATGGGCGTCCTGCAGTATCGAAAACGTCCCCACGGCGTGATGAATGTGGTCAGGCGTCTACTCTCCTCCTCCAACTCCACTTGATGAAATCCCCAAAAGGCGTCGGCGGCGGTTTTGAACGAGTGCACTGGCACCCCAGACACCATGTCGAATGGTGCGGGTGTGTGGTGCGTCTCCCTCAGACAGCTTGCATTGAGGCGTTGGAAGTCTACAGTGCTCCTGGGCTGACCGTTTTTCTTGGCCACCACGACCATCCTGGCGCACCACTCCGTAGCCTCACCAGCAGGCACTGGCTGGATGACTCCTCTCCTGACATCCTCCTCCAACTGGGCCTTCACCTCCGCTTCCCAGTGTTTCCGAACGGGAGCGGGTGTGTGACAGGCGTAGGGGGTTGTGCCGGGCGTCAGGTGGATACGGTGAGGGGGACCAGTCGTGACTGGCAGTGGGGACCTGCTGGTGTTGAATGCGGTAGACGAAAAGTGCGTGAGTAGCCATGCCTCCAGCCTGGCCACATTCTCCTCCAAAGGAGGCAAGGGTATCTCAACTGGCCTCGGCGGGAAACGGCTGCTCTCGGGTAAACGGTTCGGAGGTAGGTCGTCGGCAGTGTGCCGCTACCCTCCATCGCTCACGGCAGCCACAGCATGTCTATGGAGCGGGAAGTCGACAGGCACCAAGTTGAGGCACTTGCAGGCCTCCAATGACAGATAGAGGGCCTTGGCTGTCTGCACGAAGTAGACCTCCTGGACGGTGGACCCCTCGTCCACACCGAGGCGGCAGGGGGAGGACCCCAGACACTTGAGCTGTTTGTTCGCCACGTCCCTTAGGCCATTACGGGCCCGAAGTTGCCCCGGACACAAACCGATGTCCCGGAGCAGGGATGCGCCTGCCACACACACCTAGCACCCGTGTCGGCTACAGCCAGCACGGGGGTGGCGGGGGAATTGCCCCCGGCCTGGGACACGAACACTTGTAACCTGGGGTGGCGGGATAGCTGGGCTGTTGCCACTGTAACAGCGCCTGACACATCCACAGGAGCACTTAGGGCTGACTTACTCCTACAACACCTTTTGAAGTGACCAACCTTACAGCAATTGCGACATGTAGCCCCACTTGCAGGGCAGTTACTTTTACCAGAGGCATGTGACGTGCCGCAGTTACCGCAGTGCACGCGACTGGGGTGTCGAGGTCGGGCGGCAGCTACCTCGGACTCACCGGTGAGGTCATCGCCAACCGCCACTGCCTCCGCGGCTGTTCCCACCACTGCCTGGCCAGACGTACGACACGATACACCAGCATCTCTCACTGCTGCCTCAAATAACATGCATTTGTTTCTAAGCACTTCAACACTATTATAACTAGAGTACCCCTGGAAAATTTCCCTTTTCAACACTGGGTTACTCAGGCCCACCATAACTTTACGTAATAGCATGTACTCAGAGAGGTCGTTATCACAGGTGGGACATTTAAATTCACACTCCACTGCATCTGCGAAGCATCGTTGAAAATACCTTTTCGTGGGCTCCTCTTCACCTTGTTTGCTGTTGAAAAACTCGTTCCATTTCACAGCTTGGTTTGAAGATTGAAGAACCATTCCACTGATGGCGTCCAGGGCTTCTTTGGGCGAGAGCTGCTCCCACTGACCGCTGGGGTATCTCGAGTCAATCACCCTTTGGAGTGCAGGGACGCAGTTCAGGCGAATGTGGAGTGTGGCCACCAGTTGTGGCCACCCGTTCAACAGCACCCATGACTCCATGGACCGCCTCCATGTCCTAAACGCAGCTGCTGGCATTTCTGCCTCACACTTCTCTGGGGCGACAGCTGCTGAGGGCTTCATGACCGGCATAGAAGCATGACCACCGCCAGCACATAGAGACGCCATCTGAGCCATCAATGCACTCATGGCCTGCTGCTGGGCGCGCGTGGTGTTCCCGGCCGGTGTAGAGAAGCCCTGGCGTCCCCTTGAGGGCGTCGAGAATCGTGGACGTGTAGGGGCCATGTCAGCGTTCTTGTCAGGGCTGTGATGGCGTGTCGGGCCCCGACATATCCTACTCACTGTGCGCCATGTGAGAGGTTGGAGTCATAGACCACGTTCTTTATAAACTTTATTCTAACAGCGTCAGCTGGAGACTGGCAACCGGGCGCTGCCAAAGACAAGCCCCCAACTCAACATGGGAAAACATATCGTACGATGGTACAATCTTACAGAACTTAAATACACTTTTTTGAGCAGAAAACAAGCGTTTTCCGTGAAAAGACGTTAGTGAACTAAAATACACTGTTTTGTGCAGAAAACAAGGGTATTCTGTGAAAATAAGTAAAACTAACGAGTTCCACTGTTTTCATTCAAAATTGAGTGTTTTCACTAGAAGAAGTAAAACTAACTAAAAACAGCATTTTCAGGAAAAAAAGATCGTTTTCCGTGAGATGTAAAACTTACGAAAATACACCGTTTTGAGTAAAAACTGAGTGTTTCCAGTACAAGAAGTAAAACTAACAAAAATCAGTGTGTTTGAGCGAAAAACAAACGTTTTCCTTGAAAAGACATGAGTGAACTAAAATACACTTTTTGGAGCAAGAAACAAGCGATTTTCGTGAAAAAAATAGAATGAACTATAATATACTGCTTTCTGCAGAAAACAAGCGTATTCCGCGAAAAGAAGTATAACTAACGAATTCCACTGTTTTCAATCAGAATTAAGTGTTTTCATTAGAAGGAGTAAAACTAACTAAAAATAACATTTTTAGGAGAAAAAAACCATTTTACGTGACAGAAGTAAAACTTACTAAAATACACTGTTTTTGAGCAGAAACTGATGTTTCCAGTAAAAGAAGTAAAACTAACTAAAAGCAGTGTGGGTGAGCAGAAAACAAGCGTTTTCCGTGAAAAGACGTCAGTGAACTAAAATACACTTTTTTGAGCAGAAAACAAGCGTTTACGTTGTTACGCCGTCTCTTAATTTTCTTTAATATCCAGGCTCTAGGCGTAACCAAACAAAAAGGAAGTGAAGTAAATTAATAGGGAATAAAAATAAATTCAGTAAACCTTTAAGAATTTAATTAAATTAAATATTAACACAATAAAGAGCCTCGTAGGCTGTCACAACAAATTGATTCACGATCGAAACTTTTAAGACACAAATGATACTAAAACACCGAAACATCAAAAAAGAAAATAAAGCATTGGATTACGTTAACACTGCATAAACATATAAAATAACTAACACTAAAATTAACTAACGTGAAATAACACTGAATTACTTAAATGTAACTAAGCAAACACTGATGGACACATAAGAGATATAAATAGGTACTCACATAGATATACCACATTGGTGGCGACAGGAACAACACAATAATAAAATAAGTATAAGTAACAGGTGACAGGTGTCACTCAAAAGAACGTGAACTGAATGACGAGAGGACTGGACTGAACTCCGTCATTATTATTTTATTTTATTTTTTTATTTATTTTTTTTAATTGATTTGTAGGAATATTACCTCCGCGGACCTTAAGCTAAAATGCTGGTCCACCCACTGCTGGGATAAAACACCAGCGGCGTTTTGGTTAAATGCACATCTCCACCACTAGTGTGGAGGGGGAATGCTCGGTAAGAAACTGTAGGGTTTCTTGAGAGTGGGTAGTGGTTAGCTTTCTGGCAACCTTCTCTGCTGTGATAGGTGGTTGTATGTTTCTCCTGGCTAATTGTGCTCCAGGGCACTCTATGAGGTAGTGCTGCAGTTTGTTTTCTGCTCCGCTGTCGCAGGTCTTGCACATGCGCTGCTCTGCTTGTGCCAATACAATTATTTCCCAAATGCATGGGTATCCCAGTCTCAGTCGGTGGAAGTTGACTTCTTCCCTTCTTGTTATATCCTTCATGAATGGTGGTCTCTCATAATTCGTGACCAGATAGTACAACCTGGCCGATCGTGATACTGGTGTTAATCTTCTATGTTTCTCTATTTTCCACTGGGCAGTTCGTGTTATTGTGGTCTTCTTTATCTGCTCCTGACTGGGCGGGATGTTCATCTCAATGTTTCGCTGTCTTAACGCAGCCTTGGCAGCAGCATCAGCTCGTTCATTCCCTGGGATTCCGATATGACTGGGCACCCAGTTAATGATAACTTGCCGATCTTGTAGTTTTAAACCTTGCAGTAGTCCAGTAACGGATGTTATGAGATGAATGTTGTCTCTATGCTCTCTGCATTGTAGCGCTTCAATAGCACATCGTGCGTCAGTGTGTATTACAATGCCTTGTTGACTGTTTATGGAGGCGTGTCTTAGGGCTCCAAGTATGGCAGCTAGCTCAACATGCAAAGTACAGAATCCATCTGAAGTTCTCCAAAGGGACGTGTTACCTCCTTCTATAGTGAAGGCTGCTCCTGCCTTCGTACTGGTGGTCTCTACAGAACCGTCTGTGTAATACACTGTACTATTGTGAGGTGTTAGAGCCTTCATGTTTCTCTCTGCTATCTGTCGGAGCTCAAGTGGGTTACAGTCAGCCTTTCTTGTCCCAGTTTGTAGAATGTTGAAGACTGCTGGTGGGGACTCCCACGGTGCTGGGGTGCTATAGTCTGGACTTATTGTATCAGATCCTTTGCTGAGGATTGTGTCTTTCAATTTCAGTCGATTGTCTGCGTCAGCTGCTCACAATAGCCATATTTTCTTGTTAAAGACATCTCTTAAGGTTCAGTGCTCGTAAGAGTCCATTCTTGATGTCACCCTCCCGAGCCCTGGTAATCAGTTTTGTTGCAAAGCACGCTGTTAATCGTTCAGCTCTGGTTTGGAGAGATGCGAGACCTGTCTCCATGTGTAAGTTTTCAATTTTTGTCCACATAGGTGCCTTGACAATGGCTCTCATAGCGTTATTCTGGGCAACTTCTAATTTCGCCCACTGCCCCTCAGACAGTGTGTTAAGAGCCGGTGTCGCATAGTCTGTTAATGATCGAATGGCGTGTATATATAGCGTTCTTAGGACTACATGTGCCGCACCCACCTTGGGTCCTGTCATGGCTCTCATCATGTTGACTCTCTTGCCTATTCGGTCTCTTAGATAGTTTATCTCAGTGTAAAATTTGAGGCGTTTGTCAATCCAGATGCCCAGGTATTTGTATACATTGACCCATTGTAGGGCAATACCTTGTATTTGAAGTTGTGTCACCGACTCATTGTGTCCAAACCTCATGGCTTTCGATTTGGGGATTGATATCTTGAGCCCGAGCCTCATACATTCTTCACTGATGAGGTCTAGTGCTCTTTGGACTTTGCTGATTTGGTTTCTGCCTTTTACTATCAGTGCTAAGTCGTCAGCATAGCACAGCAGTTTGGTACCCTCTTGAAAGGGGAGCCGACACAAGTTTTCCATGAGGATGTTGAAGAGAGTTGTACTAAGAACTCCTTCTTGTGGTGTGCCATTTTCCAGTCTTTGCTGACCTGAGACTTGTCCTTGCCAAGTAACTCTTGCTGTTCTGTTTTGGAGATAGTCAGCAATCCAAGCCAGTAGGTATCCTTTGACGCCTTTCCGGGCCAGAGTGGTTACAATGGCCTGTGCATTTGCCAGCTCAAATGCCTTCTCTAGATCAAGGAATACTACGAGTGCCTTATTTTGACCAATCGATCCCAGGAGAGTGGCCAAACTGTGTGCAGTGCTGTGACCTTTGGTGAATCCAAAGATATTGTGGTGAAGTGGTCCAATTTTCCAGAGGAGTCGTGTAAGGACCATCCCTTCGGCGGTTTTGCCGATGCATGCTGTTAGTGATATTAGTCTGAAATTCGGGGGATCATTGGGTTTGGGAATAGGAACAATGTTTGCTCCTTTCCAAGCTGACGAGAGTTTGCCTGCTGACCATGATGCGTTTATAACTGTTATGAGAGCAAGTTCACCAGCAAGTCTTGCATTGCTGAGCATGTCTGACTACTACTTCTCTCTCCAGTTGTATTTGCTGTAGATGAAGTCTTATTTCAAGAGGTAGTTGAGCTGATGACGAGCGTTCTACAAAATGTTCTGCCAAGCTGGGGGTGGGCTGGAGATCTGGGCAATTTTCCTGTTGCTATCCTGAGTTTTCTCCAGAGTTCACTCAGGCTGGTGTGTGCATTAAAGGTTGCACACCACTCGAGCCATTTGTCTTCCCTAATTTTCTGAGTAATTTGACGAGCATGTTGAACAGCAGCTCTCAAGAGTTTCACTCCCTCAGGGGAAGGGTATTGTCGGAGATATCTTCTGAATGTGTTGATTCTGTGATTCTGTTCTCTGACTTCGCCATTGCAGAACCAGTAGTCTTTGTAGAGTTTGTTTTTGGTATTGCTTTCTCTGCTGCATGTTGTATGGCACCAGTAAGGTCCTGGTTTAGTTGGTCAATATCTTCTGCTGGTTCATAGTTCGAAAACCATTTTTGGAGTTCATCTTGATATAATTTCCAATTTGCTTTCTTGGTATTCCATCTGGGTGGCGGACGTGGGGGAGGAGGGAGTAGTTCCATTCTCAAAGTAGTTGTCGTTGCAAAGTGGTCACTGGTCAGTTCATCATCTATCTCCCACTGAGCTACTGGAACGAGCTCAGTGTGAGGTCCAATGTTCCTCCCAGTATGTGTGTTGGTTCCCCAGTATTAATGAGCGTTATTTCTGGAACATCTGTCAGCAGTTCCACTAGGTGACGACCATCCAGGTTCATTCTTGTGGTCGAATTGATCGTTGGATGGCGGGCATTGAAGTCCCCAGCAATGAGCACAAGTTCCTGTGGTGCTTGTGTCAGTAGTTCATCGGCTTCTAGTCGTTTGGTAGGCGGTTTATAGTTATTGTATACTACAAGACTGTCCTTTGCCAGGTGTATCCGAACAGCTTGTGCCTCTACTCCATCTCCACAGTGAACTGGTTCTACTTCTGAACTGGGGATGGTCGCCCTGACGAGAATCATGCTGCCATGGGAGTTGGGCCCCTTTGGTACAGAGTACTGTTGGTATCCAGGCAAGCGGAATTTTTTATCTTTGGACATCAGGGTTTCTTGTAGAATGAAGACATCAACATTTTTAGCTAAGGCTGCTGCTTGTACAGTATGCCGTTTGTTGGACAGGCCTTGTACATTCCACTGTGTTATCTTGAGATTACAAGGAGGTGGGGCTATTCTATCATTATCTCCTCGTCGCTGGTGCTGTAGTTGCTCTCGATGTTCATGGCCGAGTCGCTCTCCTCCTCGTCCGTTAAGAGTGGTGGCTGTTTCTTGGGCACCTGCTCTGAGGGAGGAGCAGGAGGTGGAATCTTGGGAGTTTTTCTTCTCTCTTCAGGGTGCTGTCGCTCTTGTCTGTGATCGTGTGTTTGCCGACGGTCTGTGTTTGTTCTTCTATTCCTCGTGATCTGTTGCAAGGGGCTTGAGGTTTCACGGTTTTGAGTGATCTCTTGGATGGCAAGTTCTTCCTCTTGTCTGATATCTGTCTCAAGGGCGTCGTCTGTTCCACTCGTAGTTGTGGAGTTTTGGGGGGTCTGGTCTTCCTGCATCTTTTCTGTGAGCTGTGTCATAACTGCATTTATTATATTTTCGGTGCTGGTATCTTGTTTCTGCATTATTGTAGAGAAAGTCACTATCATAATAGTGATCATCTGTTTTATTTGTTCTTCGGTGAATGCCGCTTGTAGATTGGCAGGCTGGGGTGTATTCAGTTGGGTGGCCGCCTGAAGGGGTTGCAGTGTCCCAGGCAATATGGTGTTCTTCACCAATACTGGAGTGTTCTGTCCTTTTACTGCTACACAGTTCTGGAGCTGCGGTTGAGGAGTCCACTGGTTTGTCATGGTTTTCTGCATGGACTGATTTTGTTCTGGTGTCTTTAATTTTGTCCTGTTGTCTGGTGGAGGAAGTGCAGGGAAGGAATCCTCTGACAGTTGGGGCGGAGTGGGTGTTGGGTTGACTGTATTCTGTCGCTGTTGACCCTACACGAATGTGCTCTGAGGTGCTTCTGTTCTGTTTTGTGGTTGAACTTTTGCCATTGCAACTTTCATCCGCTCTCTCCTCTCTGGGCATGATGTGCTCCAAGCGTGATGTTTCTTTCCACAATTTGGGCACTTGGCTGTCGTGATGGTTCCGTCCTTGTGTTTCTGAATACACATTTCTGTCATGTGGCTTTGGCTGCAAATGCCACATCTCACGTTTTTGTGGCACCTGGATTGATGTCCAAATTTCTGACATTTGTAGCATCGTAGTGGTTCTGGGACAAAACGACGCAACTTGTAAGTCCCCCAGTTGCCTAGGTCTACCTCCTCTGGGACTGTCCCCTTGATGTCCACTAGCACTTGCCTTGTCTGTGCTTTGTCCCAACTTGTAACACAGCGCTCTGCCTTGGTCACTTTTGAATGTTTTATGACGACTTCTAAAGGTAGTTCCAGAGGATATCGTAGTAGGACCATTCTGGTTGTTTTCTCCCCGGGGTCTGATGGTATTATCTTGATCGTCTTTCCGTTAAGATTGGTGACCTCGCTGAGGATCTTGGCTGTGTTGTGGTCTGGGGGGGAGGGGGGGGGGGAAGTATCAAGTCTTGTATTCTAGTTCCAGTGCTACTACTACCTCGTATGCATGGTCGAACTCGGTTTCCTTGGGAATCTTGAACTACATCACAGTCGGAATCGCGACGGTGGGTGGTTCTGCCACGGGGTGGATTGCTGGGGACATATTGGCCATGTCGGAGAAGTCGTCTTCCTTCCAAAGCCTCTTGTGGCATTTTCCTTCCATTGGTTACGTCTCTCTCGCTCGTCTTAAATCAATAAATTGACAATGAAAGCTCACTATACCTACCTAGTTTCTCGTTGCCCCAGAACCAGTGCCGTAGCCAACCCCCTCCCCCCCCCCCAACGGAGGTCGTAGGTTGGTGGCCTGACCTAAGGACAGTTCCCGCAGGGTTCGTTAATACTGGGAGAATCGGTGAGGGCACTAAGAATTGTGAGCAAAAAACACAGAGAAACAAGCAAGTCAATTCAACAGAGACGAGATATACACGTCAAAGTGAAAGTGGCGTGTGTGGCAACAGTGAATCTAGCTAGGCGCCTTCGTGAGCAAGTGGAAGCGCGTGGGTCGGGAGTAACTGCGACGCGCGACTTCTCACAGCGGTGGCTCACGCTTAACTGTGAACTCCGTCAGAATAGAATAGAAAAATGCTAGTGACAGGGGGGAAGGAGGTTCAGAGGAAGGATAAAGAGAGGATAGAAGTGAATTTTAGAAGGAGAGAACAGGTGCAGTGGCTAAACACCGCTTGCGTGAGGGGGTAGGCAAAATGCCCTGAGGGTGCACCAATCACAATCAGGACGAGGCAGAGGGAGGGCGGGAGCAGGTCCGGGCAAGCAAAGGGCCAACGCGGGTGCTCTGGTTGTCGTCTTAGCCTAGGCAGTGTTGGCAAAGCGGAGGAAGAACCGCCCCGCCACGGCAGCGGAACAAGCCGAGAAGCGCAGGTGGACGGACGCACAGGCCACACACGAACAAATTAACAGAGAAGGTGAAAACATGGAAATTTTGCTAGTCGTAGGGTTGTTTGGAGAAAGATGAAGGTAAAGTCTTTGAGCTATGTCAAAGAGGAACAGAGCGAGTTGGAGGAAGGGTTTTGAATCTTTGAGCTTGAAATGTCAAAGTATTCATAGTAAGGAAGGATGAGCGTATCGTAGGAGAGTTTTTAGTAATAGCAGCAGACAGATTTGAGCTTTTTTGTCAAATTATGAACGGAGACGAGAATGAGAGATAGGCTGAATGGTTTCAGTCTTGAGTTAGGTCGATTTTATTGAGAATTGGATGTCACAGACGTTGGGTATGTTTTGGTTTGGTTCTGAGAGTTGTGGGTCTTTGAGCTATGTCAGAGAGAAATGGAGAGAGTTAGAGGAAGAGTTTTGAATCTTTGAGCTTGAAATGTCAAAGTATTCGTAGTAAGGAAGGATGAGTATATCGTAGGAGAGTTATTTAGTAATAGCAGGAGACAGATTTGAGCTTTGTCAAATTGTGAACGGAGATGAGAGTGAGATATAGGTTGTTTGGTTTCAGTCTTGAGTTAGGTCGATATTGTTGACAGTGGCTGGTATAGAGGTTGGGTATGTTTGATTTGGTTTTGGAGAGTTGTAGTGTTATGAGAGGCTTTGTCTGGCGGGGGGGGAGGGTGTTGTGTTTGGAGATTGGCGGGGGGTGGCGGTTGTATGTTGATTTGAGGTGAATTAGAATTGCTTAAGGGTGGTTGTTGTGTGAGTGTGTATGTGTTTGCGTGGAAATGTAGTAAGGGGAGAGAGGGAGGGTTAGGATAATTGTTAGAAGGTCAGGTATGGTTCGGTTGTCGGGAGGAGGGGGGAGGAGAGGAGAGGAGAGGGGGGCTTTGGAGGTTGTTGGGTTAATTTATAGTATGGAAGGATTTCTTAGGGGTGATATGATTTGTGTTGCTAATGAATAGTTGTATTGAGTCATAGGTTTTTTTTTTTTTTTTTTTTTTTTTTTTTTTTTTTTAGGAGGGATTGTGAGTAAGGTTGGGTGGGTTAAATTTTTCTTTTGGGAGGATTGTAGGTTTTGTTAGTGGTTGGCAGAGTTGGGTTAATTATTGCATTCTTTCTTTCCTTTGGCTTGTAAAGGACTTCTGCAATTGCGTGGTAGGCTCTTGCAGGTATTGTGAGTTCTGGTCCCATTCTTGAGGGAGAGGGTTTGTGTACAGGTACAATGCAACCCTCCTCGACCTTATTGGCTAAGGGAGGCGTTCATATCATCTGTATGATGGTACCATTTTTATTAGGTACACCTCTCCGACCTTATTGGCTAAGGGAGGTGCCCATAAAACAGTGTTGGTAACATTCTTGAGGGAGAGGGCTTGCGTATAGGTACTGTGCACCTCTCCTCGACCTTTTTGGCTAAGGGAGACGTACACGTCATCTGAGTTAGTATGGGATGGGTAAGTTAGGTATTTGTTTTGGGAGGAGTGATAGGGTGTGGTTAGTTAATGGTAGAATGGTTATTTTTTATTTTGTGTGGGATTGCTAGTAACGGCTGGGTGTGTTAGGTTTTTATTTTGGGGGGATTGTTATGGTCTTTTCTTTCTTTTGGGGGGGGGGGGGGAGTGTTAGTGCAGGTTAAGTGGGTTAGTTTTTTTTTTTTTTTTTTTTTTTTTTTTTTCTGTCGGAGTGGTCTTGAGTTTGAGTTGGTGGCGTGGGGTTTGGAGTGAGGGGGGGGGGGGAGGAGGGAATTGGTCAAGTCAGGTAAGGTTAGGTTAGGTTGGGTGGGAATCATTGGGTGTGGGGCTGAGAAGAGGTTAGGTTAAGTTTAAGTTAGGTTAGGTTGATTGGGTTAGGTTAGGTGGGAATCGTTGGGTGTGGGCTGAGGAGAGGTTAGGTTATTAGGTTAGGTTGATTTGGTTAGGTTGGGTGGGAATCGTTGGGTGAGGGTTGAGGAGAGGTTAGGTTTAATTTGGGGGAAGTTGTTGGGTGTGGTTATAGGGGAGTTATTAATACAAGGGAGGTGGGAGGGGAGTGTTTGGTCTGTTTAGTATGGAGGGATTTCTGTCTCTGAATCTGCGTGGGAGTATGATGTTGTCGAAATAATCCTGCCATTGAGGGTAATTAGTGAGGAGTGATTCTATTTGTTTGTCACCTAGTTGTCTCCAGTAGATGTTAAGTGGAGGGAGGGAGCTGAGTTCATGTAGATGACTATTTGGGGTGAAGGATGACCAGTGTGTGTTTTGGATGAATCTTAGTGCTTTGTTTTGTATGACTTGAAGTTTCTTGGCGTATGATGGTGTTGCTAGCTGGAGTGTGTTAGGTGCATAAGTCAATAGTGGGCGTATGAGGGCTTTGAATAGGTGTGTTTTGGTTTTGATTGATGCGGTTCTGAATCTGTATATATTCCCGAGTGTTTTGTTTGCGATCGAAGCCTTCATATTGGTGTGTAGTGTCATGGTGAGGGTGTCGTTGAATGTGACTCCAAGGATTGTGTTTGTTCGTTTGACAGTTATAGGTGAAGGGTAGGCGATGTAGGGGTTTAGGTAAATGTGACGTGGTTGTCGTCTTTTGGTGCCGAAGTAGGTGATTTGTGCTTTGTTCGGGTTGGTTTGTATTCGCCATCAGAGTTCCCATTGTGCAACTTGTTCGAGTTCCCTGTGTGCTTTGTCTGTTAGGTGATCAAGAGTGATGTGTCTGACTAGTTGGGTTACATCGTCGGCGTACTGTATTGTCAGAGAGTCGATGTGTAAGGGGTCGGGTAAGTCGTTTGTGTAAAGAATATATAGTGTTGGGGACAGGACTGATCCTTGTGGGACTCCTGCATGCAGTGTGAAGTGGTCAGAGTAGGCAGGTGTGACTTTTATCCTCATTTTTCTGTCTGTTAGGAAGTTACATAGTAATTGTTGTGATTTTTGAGGGAGGTTAAAATTGGTGCATATCTTATACTTTAATCCATCGTGCCAAACTGTGTCGAAGGCTTTTTGTACGTCTTTTGTAATGAGTGCTATCTTGTATGCATCTTTGTTCATGTGGAGGTAGTTTGTCATTATATTGAGTGCGTCTTGAGTTGAGTGGTGTGCTCTGAAGCCGAACTGTTTGTAGGACAGTAGTTGTTCATCTTCAAGGTGGTATCTGAGGCGGGTGTTGTATAGTCTTTCAAAAGTTTTGCCTAAGACTTCTAGTATGCTGATCGGTCTGTAGTTTTGTGGATCTGTTGGGTTTTTGTTTGGTTTAGGTATCATGACGGCTGTGGCTGTCTTAAAGAGTTTTGGGAAGTATCCTGTAGCCAGTTGGGTGTTGTAGAGGTATGTAATGACTGTGAATGTTTCTGGGGGCAGGTGCTTCAGGATTGCTTGACCAATATTGCTGTCACCCGGTGTTTTCTTTTTGGTTTTGTCTAGTGCTTGTTTGACTTCTGTTGGGGTGAAAGGAGCAGTGAGGGTGTGGTTCTGTGTGAGAGTGGAGGTATCTATTGTGTTGTCAGGAGTCGTTCTGTCGTGAAGTGTTTGCATGTGTGTGGTGATGTTGTTTATGTGGTTTAAGATGTACCTTTGTTGTGTGGGGGGGGGGGGGGGTGTGGGTGGAAAATGTGTTCCCAGTGTTGTTTTAGTGTTTGTGCTACGTCGGCTGGCTCATTGATTTTCCTACCATTTACTAGCAGGTGATCAAAGGGGGGTTTGCTGTTCCTTTCAGCTTGGCGATCCTTTGCCAAAATTCTCGGGGGTTATGTGTTCTGTGTTCCTGGGCAGCCTCTACGAGTTTTGCCCAGTGAACCTCATGGTCTTGACGGAGGCTGTGGATGATGTGTGTTCTTAGTGTGGCGATGTCTGTGTAAACTGGTGCTAGGTTAAGTTTGTTTAGTTCGAATCGTGTCCTGTAGCAGTGAAGTAGGCGTTGAGTTCTTATGGAGGGTGTGAAGGAGTATTTTCTCTTGAACCGGTGTTTAGGAATGTGGGTATCTGTTATGGCGGTGATAGTGTTGAAAAGGTGTGTCCAGGTTTCCTCAATCATCCTAGTGGGTTGGTGTTCGAGGTTGAGTGTGTATTGTTGTTCAGAGAGTGTGGATTTGAAGGCATCCCAATCAGCGTGTTGATACTGGTATTGAGGTGTGGTTGTTGGAAGGAGGATGGGATTGTTGGAGAGGTGAAGAGTGATGGGAATGTGGTCTGAGCCTGATAGGGGGCCGGGAGTGATGTAGTGTTGGAATTGGAGGGCAGGGGTGTTGGTGATGACGATGTCTTGAGTGCCTTTGCCGTGAGCAGCGTAGAATGTGGGGAAGAAAGGGCCAATGTGGTGAAGGTTTTTGTGAGTGACCAAAGCGTGTAGTTGTTGGCCATGGGGGTCTATGCAGTTGTGTTGGAATGCGGTGTGGTGTGCATTAAGGTCGGCCATTAGTATTACAGGTAGGTGTGAGTTGTTAAAGATGGAGTTTAGGTCTGTGAAGGGGATAAGCGAGTTAGGTCTTGAATATGTTGTGCAGATGATTATCTGTCCGTGTTGAGTGTCGATCTTGACGGCCATGAAGTGTTTGAAGGCGAAGTTGGTGATGAATTCGTGTTTCATGGAGGATCTGATGAGGATAGCAACGCCCTCGAATAGTTCGTGGGGTGATTGTCTGCTTGTGTAGCCGAAGTGCCTGATTTTGGTGTATGTGCATGTTGAGTTGAGGAGGAAGATGTCTGGGTTGTGTTCTTGTAGGAGGAGAGAGATGGCGTGTCTGTTTGAGTGATATGCTCTACAGTTGTATTGCATAATGGTGATCATGTTGTATAATTTGTTCTTGGTTACTTATATGAGAATGAAATTCTGGGGTGCAGGGATGAGGTCTAACTTGTCGAGTGACTGTGAGCGAGGTCTGAGTGTGGTGTATGCAGGTGAGGGATGGGCGGTTACGTGACTGTGTGTGTGGGGGAGTCGGGAGGATGAGTGGAGAGTGCTAGGTTCGTGTCGGGGTTGTTTCCTGTTTTCTTAGGGGTAGTGCCGAATAGATTTACTTTGATTATAGATTTAGTTGGATGTGTGTATTGTATAATTCTTTTGCTGTCATGTGTGTAGGAAGAAAGGGGGGAGGTGTTCTTCCTCTTAGGTCTAGTGGTCTTGACCACTAGTTCTGTGGGGGGATGGGCTGCCATTTTATTCTTGGGGGTCTGAGGTGTCAGGGGAAGATTGGGTTTGGTTCGGATTTTTGTGGTCCGGGAGGTCATCGTAGTCGTGTGGGAAAAGTCAGGTGTAGGCAAGGTCAAGGTGGAGGGGCCGGGAGGTTTTGGACTGATTACTCTGGGGGGTGAGATAGAAGTAGATTGGTGAGGTGAGTCAGGTGTGGGCATGGCAGAAGTAGAGGGGCGGAGGGAGATTGCAGTGGTTTCTCTGGGGGGTGGGGGGGGGCATGTTGGTCCGGTCGGAGATGGGGGCAGTGGGGAAGATGAGGTCGGGACCGGTTCTGAAGGAATCAGGAATGTGTATGGTAGGGAGGCCGTTCGCCTTCAAACCATCAATTGCCAGTTTCAGAAAACGAGACCTGTTTCCGTTGCTTAGGGTATGTGCCAGAAGTATGATGGTGGTGATTTTTGCGTCAGTGTCGGGGGAGGGTGGGGGGGGGGGGCGGTCAGGTTGTTGGTCCAGCAAGTGCGGGTGGGGAGGGTCGTGGCAGTAGGGAGTGAGTGGTGGGGAGGTGGAAGTGGTGCTGTGGGAGGTGCTGTAGGAGGTGAGGGTCGGCGGGGAGGGAGTGGTGTTGTGCTATTGTCGAGTCTGATTTTGCACTTGTTGCTGATGGCAGAGTGTGGGCCTTTACAGTTGCAGCATTTTGTTACCGTGGCAGTGCAGTTTCGGTAGGAGTGGCCTTGATTGGCACACTTTGAGCAAGTTTGTATGTTACTGCAACGGTTGGTGTTGTGCCCGAATTTATAGCAATTGAAACATTGGTGCACTTGTATGAAGTGTTGGAATTCAATGTCTCTTGAGAGGATGATATTGTTGCCGATTTTTATTCCGTTAGATTTTAATTTGATGGCTTCAGTTTGTGTAGCTGTAGTGATTTTTAACATGGGGAGAGTTCCCATCCGGGCTGCAGATGTCATTTGGGAGGTGTTGTGCGAGTTGAGTTCATTCAAAAGGTTTGGGTTGTCAAGAATAGGTGGGATTACTTTCCTGCATATGAGGGTGCATTTTGCACGGTACTCAGGGGAACTGAGGACCGTTAAGCCATTGTCTTTCAGTTTGTTGTTCATTGCTGGGGAGTGGAATTGGTCGGCATCTTCGTCAGTTTGTACAAAGATTTTGATGATATCGTCGTTTGTGAAGGAACGGATCTGAAATATCAAGGTCAGCTGAAAAATGAGTGAGGCGAGGTCTGTGCACAGTTGGATGGTACTGTCCACTTTAATTTTAATTGAAGGCATGTTAACTGTTTAAATTTTGGAGATTTTTGGAGATCTCCCCTAACAGTCCCTGATTTCCTGCGCCCCTCACGTAGGGGAGACCCTGCACTATCACAGAGGTCCCCAGGCGAATCGGCAGGCTGTGCTGACCCTCCACCCTTCACACTAACACGCACTAGCGAGGTGTGGGGACAGAGGGCGTTTCCAGACGAATACTCCCCTGTACGTCAGCTGACACGGGAATAGGTCCTTTCACGGCATGGAAGAGAAGGATTAGAGTGGAAGAAAAAGGTCTGAAAACTCACTGCCGACTCTCTCTTCACACCAAGCCCCTCAGCAGCATTCGGGGTTCCTAAGGGAGGTCAGATACTGTAGGAGAGGCTCAATGTGTTGATCGAATCAACAGAATTGTCAGTTGGAGAATTGAAGTCAGGTGCTTGGGTTTTCCAGGGTACGTGGGAAGGTGGGAGTGGTCCAATGACTAGCCAATCAGCTGTGTCTGTTCCTTCTCCGACTTCCACTTCGCTCTGTGACTGACTGCTACTGCTCCTGACTGCGACTGCTCCTGACTGCGACTGGCGACTCACTGCTCCGTCAGTTGGTGGGTCCGATATATAAGGTCGGCTCCCGCCACGCCGGTGAAACATGGGTCATTTATCGATGCAGATGGGCGTTAAAGAAACAAAGAATGCTTGTTACAATACTAAATAAAGAAATAAGATGGGCTTGAACAAATAATTAGTTAAAACCTTAACAGCACAGGGTAAGGTGACTAGAATATAAATTAGTAAATTTAAAGTATCATTACAGGAATAATATGGAACAACATTGAGGCATGTTATAAAAAAATTAATAGAAAAATACGACACGGTCGTAACAACGTGAAAAAATGGAATGAACTTAAATGCACTGTTTTGTGCAGAAAAGAAGAGTATTCTGTGAAAATACGTAAAACTAACGAATTCCACTGTTTTCATTAAAAATTGAGTCTTTTCACAAGAAGTAAAACTAACTAAAAATAGCATTTTTAGGAGAAAAAGATCATTTTCCGTGACAGATGTAAAACTTACTAAAATACACCGTTTTTTAGTAAAAACCGAGTGTTTCCAGTACAAGAAGTAAAACTAACAAAAATCAGTGTTTGAGCAGATACAAACGTTTTCTGTGAAAAGACATCAGTGAACTAAAATACATTTTTTGGAGCAGAAAACAAGTGTTTTTCGTGACAAAAATAGAATAAGCTATAATGCACTGCTTTCTGCAGAAAATATGAGTATTCCATGAAAAGAAGTAAAACTAACGAATTCCACTGTTTTCAATCAAATTTGAGTGTTTTCACAAGAAGAAGTAAAACTAACTAAAAAGAGCATTTTTAGGAGAAAGAGAGCGTTTTCCGTGACAGATGTAAAACTTACTAAAATACACCGTTTTTGAGTGAAGACTGAGTGTTTCCAGTAGAAGAAGTAAAACTAACAAAAATCAGTGTGTTTGAGCAGATACAAACGTTTTCAGTGAAAAGACATCAATGAACAAAAGTACACTTTTTGGAGCAAAAAACAAGAGTTTTTCGTGAAAAAATTAGAATGAACTATAATGCACTGCAGAAAATAAGCGTATTCCGCGAAAAGAAGTAAAACTAACTAATTCCACTGTTTTCATTCAAAATTAGTGTTTTCACTAGAAAAAGTAAAACTAACTAAAACAGCATTTTTAGGAGAAAAAAAAAACGTTTCGGTGATAAAAGTAAAACTTACTAAAATACACTGTTTTTGAGCAGAAACTGATGTTTCCAGTAAAAGAAGTAAACTAACTAAAAGCAGTGTGTTTGAGCACAAAACAAGCGTTTTCCGTGAAAAGACGTCAGTGAACTAAAATACACTTTTTGAGCAGGAAACAAGCGTTTTTCGTGAAAACAAATGAGTGAACTTAAATGCACTGTTTTGTGCAAAAAACTTGAAAAGTAAAACTAACTAAAAACAGCATTTTAGGAGAAAAAAACGTTTCCGTTATAAAAGTAAAACTTACAAAA
The DNA here is from genome assembly GCA_958450375.1 of Homarus gammarus. Lineage (NCBI taxonomy): Eukaryota > Metazoa > Arthropoda > Malacostraca > Decapoda > Nephropidae > Homarus > Homarus gammarus. Next base: position 2,083,076 of record CAUDMG010001794.1, on the reverse strand, counting down.
ACACACAGTTTTTGAGCAGAAACTGATGTTTCCAGTAAAAGATGTAAAAGTAACTAATGCTGTTTTTAGTTAGTTTTACTTCTAGTGAAAACACTAAATTTTGAATGAAAACAGTGGAATTCCTCAGTTTTACTTATTTTCACAGAATACTCTTGTTTTCTGCACAAAACAGTGCATTTAGGTTCATTCCTTTTTTTCACGAAAAGCACTTGTTTTCTATTCCAAAAAGTGTATTTTAGTTCACTGACGTCTTTTCACGGAAAACGCTTGTTTTGTGCTCAAACACACTGCTTTTAGTTAGTTTACTTCTTTTACTGGAAACATCAGTTTCTGCTCAAAAACAGTGTATTTTAGTCAGTTTTACTTTTATCACCGAAACGCTTTTTTTTTCTCCTAAAAATGCTGTTTTTAGCTAGTTTTACTTCTTCTTGTGAAAACACCTAATTTTGAATGAAAACAGTGGAATTAGTTTGTTTTACTTCTTTTCACAGAATACGCTTGTTTTCTGCACAAAACAGTGTTTTTTAGTTCATTCCATTTTTTTCACGAGAAACGCTTGTTTTGTGCTCAAACACACTGCTTTTAGTTATTATTACTTCACTTACTGGAAACTTCAGTTTCTGCTCAAAAATAGTGTATTTTAGTAAGTTTTACTTTTATCACGGAACCGCTTTTTTTTCTCCTAAAAATGTTCTTTTTAGTTCGTTTTACTTCTGGAGATGTTCGGGGTACTTGGTTCTAACTAAATGAGCGAACATAAACACCTGTAGAGTTCTGTAGGTTCTTATTAACGGAAATATACAGGAGTGCGCTCACAAGCGCAGGTAGTCCTTACACTCCTATAGGGGTCAACTGACCTCACTCTGACCTCTCAGGCCACATGTGGTAAGTGGTTCACTAGCAGCTTCCAGATGTCGCCAGGCACATTTATCTAAGCGTGTGGTGAAATGAAACAGGGGCATTGCCGCACGCTACTGACTAGAGAAGTACTGTATATATATAGAGTACATACATGGTATACATACATACATACATAATATACATACACCTCCCCCACCTCTATTCGCTCATAGAAAAGTCTTGAGCGGACCTTATCCTGTGGATCCGTTCTGAGCATCGAGGGGCTTAATCACTGGGGGGGGGGGGGGGGGGATATGGGACTCGGTACTGGTGATGGGGTCAGCGGAATGCGTTACGGGGCGGAGGAAACGGCGGTTCCTCCACCACACCCGACCGCTGGGTAACCGCACCTGGTAGTCCCGTGACCTACCAAGACCCATGACTACGCCCACTTTGTCCCAACCTAGGGAGGTCGGGTCCTGGACACGGACTTGGGTGCCGACACTCAACCTGGGGAGACGACGGGCGTGGTCGTTGTGGCGGGCGACGACGTTTTGAATGCGTTCGGCGGCTCGGCCATCAAAATCCTCTGTCTTGGCCTGCCACTACTTTGAGAAGGACTGAGGGTGAGCAGGGACACAAGAACGGAGGAGGCGTCCATACAAGACCTGGGCAGGGGAGCGTCCGGTGTAATTGGGTGTGTTGCGGAGCTCAAGGAGACCCTGGTCGAAGGCCTCGCAGTCAATATTCCCAGAAGGGGCCACTTTGAGGATGAGGTGCTTCAGGGATTTGACACCAGCCTCAGCGTGGCCGTTGGACTGCGGGTAATGAGGCGGTGACAACACATGCCGGACTCCCCATCGATCGAGGAACGCAGCAAAGTCCCGGCTTGTGAACTGGGGCCCTCCGTTGGTTCTGTTCGCAGCCGCACAGGAACGCCCACTTAACGGAAGGAGTGGCGGAACTTGCTGATGGTGGCGGCAGATGTCGTATCCTTACCGCACTTGATGACAACCGACCAATCAGAGAGACGGTCGACGATAACCAGGAAGGACTCTCCTGACACACAGAAAAAGTAGGCCGACACAGACTCAAAGGGGTGGGTGGGGTTGTCGTCACTCATTAAGGGTTCCTGCTGCTGGCTGGGTTGTAGTACGTGGCGGGTCTTACACACCTGGACCGCATTGGAGATGTCGGGGTCGATGCCAGGCCGAAACACAGTCTGTCTTGCACGCCGTTTAGTGGCCTCGGCTCCACGGTGACTGTCCTGGAGGCAAGCCAAGGCGTGAGGACGTGAAGCAGCAGGGACAACTGCCGAAGGAGAGGTGTCACTGGCCAGAGGTAGGGGTAAGGCGGCAGCAGGGTAGTTGCTGCTCCGTTCGTGCACCCTGTTGGCGTATTTTACCTCGAGAATCGGTGTTGGGAAGTCCTGGGAGATGATGGCCAACTCTTGGCAATGTCTGTAGGACAGCAAAGAAGTCAGGACACCATTATGCACGTCAATCCAGGCTTGACACGACCTGTTGCCAAAGGTGACATGTGCATAGAGTAAACCTAGGGCTGGGGCCATCTGTGAACCATCTGCCGTGACAAGGAGGTCCTTGGGAGGCGGTCCTAGATCGCTTGGAGAGAGTCCCAAGCATTACAAATGCTGGAGACCGATGACCGTAGCCTCAGCGCCGGTGTCGGGCAGCATCTCGAGACAGAATGACACATTGCCGTAGGTCACGATGACGCTGACGTGCTGGGGAACTTTGGTCCTGGGACGCGAGGAGTACACCCTCCTAATATGGGTCGGGCTTTGTCGAGGGTCGTCGTGCCTCTGATTTGGCGACTGTAGGCGGCCCTCACTGGTGGAAGGGCGCTGCTGCTTCCGCCGACGTTGTCCCTTAGGTTTATTGGTCGGACAACACTTGTCGTAGTGGCCCAGACGACCACACACATTGCACTGGACGCGTTTGGCTGGGCACCGTACTGTAAGTGACCAATGGCCCTTGCGGTCACAACTGTCGCAGGTAGACTCGGCAGCTGGACACACCTGTGTTCCGTGCTACCTACCACAGCTGTTGCAAAGGGAGCAGGGCGTGGGCGTGGTGGGCGTAGGCGTTGGGGCAGACTTCTTGTCTTTCTTGTATTGGGACATAGCCCGTACGGATGTAGGGGGAGCTCGGATGGCAGAGGTAGCACACCTGGCAGCCTCATAGGAGCGACATACTGTCAATACATCCTTAAGAGAGGAGGAAGAGTCGAGGGAGGTGAGGCGTTGGACAAGCTCCTCCTCCTTAACACCCATCAGGATCACCTGCTTCAACTGGGTCTCCTCGCACTGCTGGTGATTATCGGGACATATGTCTATCTCTTCCGAGGCTCTCTTGAGTCGTACGTAGAAATCATCAAAAGTCTCGCCCTCCATCTGTCTACAGTTTCATTCCGCTGACCTTTGATGTGCCGTTCAAGAACATCTAGTGAATCCTTTACAGACAACAAAGACGTCGGGGGCACTTGCAACGTGTGTTCCAACACATGCTGCGTTCCCAAAGACCGACACATACGTACCTGAATGAGTTGTTTTGGCTGTGGCAAGCTCTGGAGATCCACCACTGTAGCATAATCAGTCCACCGTCGCCGCCACTCATGAAAAGTCTGGAAAGTCTGATCAGGCTTCAAGGTGGGTGGGGGTTGGACAACCAGTTTTGTAGATGGCGTTGACGAAGTATCTGAGCCAGTCTGTACCTGAGTAGTGCAAGGGCCAAGAGCTTGATTATCAGTGAGGCTAGATATCAAAACTGCAAACCGTTCGTTATCTTCCAATCCCCGTTGGACTTTGCTATACTCGATTAGGGGTATTTGTAATACTCGATCAAGGGACTTTGTTATCCTCGATGAGGGGCCTGTGTTATACTCGATCAGGGGACTTTGTTATATCCGATTAGGAGGCTTTGTTATGATCCATGAGGTGACTGTGTTTTGCTCGATCAAGGGGCTTTGTTATACTCGATTAGGGGACTTTGTTATAATTGACAAGGAGACTTTGTTATACCTGATCAGGGGACTTTGTTATACTCGATCAGGGGAATTCCTCATACTCGATGAGGGGACTTTGTAATACTCGAAGAGGGGGTAATATTATACTCGATCAGGGGGCTTTGTTATACTCGATGAGGGGACTTTGTTTTACGTGATGAGGGGGCTTTGTTATACTCGACCAGGGGCCTTTGTTATACTCGACCAGGGGCCGTTGTTATGCACGATCAGGGGAAATGCTATACTCGATCAGGGGACTTTGTTATACTCGATCAGGGAACTTTGTTATACTCGATTAGGGGACTTTGTTATACTCGATCAGGAGCCTTTGTAATACTCGATCAAGGGCCTTTGTTATACTCGATGACGGGACTTTGTTATACTCGATCAGGGGCCATTGTTAAACTAGATCAGGAGCCTTTCTTATACTCGACCAGGGGACTTTGTTATACTCGATTAGGGGACTTTGTTAAACTCGATCAGTGGACTTTGCTATACTCGAACAGGGGACTTTGTAATACTCGATAAGGGGACTTTGTTATACTCGATCAAGGGACTTTGTTATACTCCATCAGGGACTTTGTTATACTCTACCAGGGGACTTTGTTATACTCGAAAAAGGGCTTTGTTATACTCGATTAGGGGACTTTGTTATACTAGATCAGGGGCCTTTCTAATACTCGATCAAGGGCCTTTGTTATACTCGATGAGGGGCCTTTGTAATACTCGATCAAGGGCCTTTGTTATACTCGATGAGGGGACTTTGTTAGACTCGATCAGGGGCCTTTGTTATACTCGACTAGGGGACTTTGTTATACTCAATCAGGGACTTTGTTATACTCGATCAAGGGCCTTTGTTATGCTCCATCAGGAGACTTTGTTATACTCGACCAAGGGACTTTGTTATACTCGATTAGGGGGCTTTGTTATATTCGATCAAGGGACTTTGTTATACTCGATCAGGAGGCTTTGTTATACTCGATTAGGGGACTTTGTTATACTAGATCAGTGGTCTTTCCTATACTCGATCAGGGGCCTTTGTTATACTCGACCAGGGTACTTTGTTATACTCGATCAGGGGCCTTTGTTATACTCGATCAGGGGACTTTGCTATTCTCGATCAGGGGACTTTGCTATACTCGATCAGGGGACTTTGTTATACCCGACCAGGGGACTTTGTTATACTCGATCAAGGGTCTTTGTTATATGCGATGAGGGGGCTTTATTATACTCGACCAGGGGACTTTGTTTTACTTGATCAGGGGACTTTGTTATACTCGATCAGGGGTTTTTGTTATGCTCGATTAGGAGGCTTTGTTATGCTCGACTAGGGGCCTTTGTTATGCTCCATCAGGGACTTTGTTTTGCTCAATCAAGGGGCTTTGATATACTCGATCAGGGGACTTTGTTATACTTGACCAGGAGACTTTGTTATACTCGATCAGGGGACTTTGTTATACTCGACCAGGGGACTTTGTTATTATCGATCAGGAGACTTTGTTATACTCGATCATGGGCCTTTGTTATACTCGACTAGGGGGGTTTGATATACTCGATCAAGGACTTTTTTATACTTGATCAGGGGACTTTGTTATATTCGATCAAGGGTCTTTGTTATATTCGATGAGGGGGCTTTATTATACTCGACCGGGGGACTTTGTTATACTCAACCAGGGCACTTTGTTATACTCGAACAAGGGCCTTTGATATACTCGATCATGGGGCTTTGTTATACTCGATGAGGGGTATTTGTTTTACTCGACCTGGGTAATTTGTTATACTCGATCAGGGGACTTTGTTATATTCGATGAGGGGACTTTGTTATACGCGACCAGGGGACTTTCTTATACTCGATCAGGGGATTTTCTAATACTCGTTCAGGGGGCTTTGTTATATTCGATGAGGGGACTCTGTTATACTCGATCAGGGGCCTTTGTTATACACCGATCAGGGTTCTGTGTTATACTCAACCAGGGGCCTCTCTTATTCTCGACGAGGGGCCTTTGTTATACTCGATCACGGGCCTTTGTTATACTCGATCAGGGGCCTTTGTTATACTCGAAAAGGGGACTTTGTTATACTCGATTAGGGGACTTTGTTATACTCGATCAGGAGCCTTTGTAATACTCGAGCAAGGGCCTTTGTTATACTCGATGACGGGACTTTGTTATACTCCTTTAGGGGACTTTGTTAAACTCGATCAGGGGACTTTGTTATACTCGAACAGGGGACTTTGTTATATTCGATAAGGGACTTTGTTATACTCAATCAAGTGACTTTGTTATACTCCATCAGGGACTTTGTTATACTCTACCAGGGGACTTTGTTATACTAGATCAGGGGCCCTTGTAATACTCGATCAAGGGCCTTTGTTATACTCGATGAGGGGACTTTGTTATACTCGATCAGGGGATTTTGTTAGACTCGATCAGGGGCCTTTCTTATACTCGACCAGGGGACTTTGTTATACTCGATTAGGGGACTTTGTTATACTCGATCAGGGGACTTTTTTATACGCGAACAGGGGACTTTGTTATACTCGATAAGGGGACTTTGTTATACTCGATCAAGGGATTTTGTTATACTCGATCAGGGACTTTGTTATACTCGATCAGAGGCCTTTGTTATGCTCCATCAGGGGGCTTTGTTTTGCTCGATCAAGGGGCTTTGTTATACTCGGTCAGGGGACTTTGTTATACTTGACCAGGAGACTATGTTATACTCGATCAGGGGACTTTCTTATACTCGACCAAGGGACTTTGTTATACTCGATTAGAGGACTTTGTTATAATCGATCAGGAGACTGTTATATTCGATCAAGGGTCTCTGTTATACTCGATGAGGGGGCTTTATTATACTCGACCAGAGGCCTTTGTTATACTCGGTCAGGGACTTTGTTATAATCGATCAGGGGACTTTGTTATTCTCGATCTTGGGACTTTTTTATACTGGGCCAGGGGACTTTGTTATACTCGATCAGGGGACTTTTTTAAACTCGATCAGGGGACTTTATTATACTCGTCCAGGGGATTTTGTTATACTCGATCAGGAACCTTTGTTATACTCGATCAGGGGACTTTGTTATACTCGATCAGGGGACTTTGTCTTTCTCGATGAGGGGACTTTGTTATACTCGTCCAGGGGGCTTTGTTATTCTCGATCAGGGGACTTTGTTATACTCGATCAGGGTACTTTGTTATGCTGGGCCAGGAGACTTAGTTATATTCGATCAGGGGATATGTTATACTCGATCAGGGGACTTTGTTATACTCGATAAGGGGACTTTGTTATACTCGTCCAGGGGGCTTTGTTATACTCGATCAGGGGACTTTGTTATACTCGATCAGGGGACTTTGTCTCACTCGATCAGGGGACTTTGTTATTCTCGACCAGGGGACTTTGTTATACTCGACCAGAGGCCTTTGTTATACTCGGTCAGGGACTTTGTTATAATCGATCAGGGGACTTTGTTATGCTCGATCAGGGGACTTTCTTATACTCGATCAGGGGACTTTGTTATACTCGTCCAGGGGGCTTTGTTATACTCAATCAGGGGACTTTGTTTTAATGGACCAGGGAACTTTTTTATATTCGATAGGGTGGACTTTGTTATACTCGATCAGGGGACTTTGTTATACTCGATCAGGGGAGTTTGTCTTACTCGATCAGGGCCCATTGCTATACTCGACCAGGGGACTCTGTTATAATCGATGAGGAGACTTTGTTGTGCTCGATATGGGGGCTTTGTTATACTGGGCCAGGGAATTTGTTATACTCGATCAGGGGACTTTGTTATACTGGATCAGAGTACTTTGTTATACTCGACCAGGGGACTCTGTTATACTCAATGAGGCGGCTTTGTTATACTCGATCAGGGGACTTTGTTATACTCGATCAGGGGACTTTGCTATACTGGACCAGGGGACTTTGTTATACTCGATCAGGGGACTTTGTTATACTCGATCAGGGGTCTTTGTTATACTAGGATCAAGGGACTTTGTTATTCTCGCCCATAGACGCCTTTGTTATAATCGATCAGTGGACTTTGTTATGCTCGACCAGAGGCCCTTGTTATACTCGGTCAGATACTTTGTTATAATCGATCAGGGGACTTTGTTATACTGGGCCAGGGGACTTTTTTATACCCGATCAGGGGACTTTATTATACTAATATCAGGGGACTTTGTTATACTAATATCAGGGGACTTTGTTATTCTCGACCAAGGGACTTTGTTATACTCGACCAGAGGCCTTTGTTATACTCGGTCAGATACTTTGTTATAATCGATCAGGGGACTTTGTTATACTGGGCCAGGGGACTTTTTTATTCCCGATCAGGGGACTTTGTTATACTAGTATAAAGGGACTTTGTTATTCTCGACCAAGGGACTTTGTTATACTCGACCAGAGGCCTTTGTTATACTCGGTCAGATACTTTGTTATAATCGATCAGGGGACTTTGTTATACTGGGCCAGGGGACTTTTTTATTCCCGATCAGGGGACTTTGTTATACTAGTATAAAGGGACTTTGTTATTCTCGACCAAGGGACTTTGTTATACTCGACCAGAGCCCTTTGTTATACTCGGTCAGATACTTTGTTTTATCGATCAGAGGATTTTGTTATGCTCGATCAGGGAACTTTGTTATACTCGACCACGGGACTTTTTCATAATTAATCAGGGGACTTTGTCATATTCGATCAGTGGACTTTCCTATATTTGACCAATAGACTTTGCTATACTCGAGGAGGGGCTTTTGTTATACTCGATCAGGGGACTTTGTTATACTCGACCAGGGAACTTTGTTATACTCGATCAGGGGACGTAGGTCATACTCGACCAGAGGACTTTGTCATACTCGATCAGGGGATATGTTATACTCGATCAGATGACTTTGTTATACTTGATTAGGGGACTTTGTTATACTCGATCAGGGGACTTTGTTATACTCGACCAGGGGACTTTTTTATACTTGACCAATGGACTTTGTTACACTCGATGAGGGGCCTTTGTTATACTCGATCTGGGGACTTTGTTATACTCGAGAAGGGGACTTTGTTATACTCGATCAGGGGACTTTGTTATACTCGACCAGGGGAATTTTTAATACTTGACCAATGGACTTTGTTATACTCAATGAGGGGCCTTTGTTATACTCGATCAGGGGATTTTTGTTAAACTCGATCAGGGACTTTGTTATACTCGACCAGGGGCCTTTGTTTTACACGATCACCAGACTTTGTTATACTCAATAAGGGGACTTTGTTATACTGGACCAGGGTACTTTGTTATACTCGTCCAGGGGGCTTTGTTATACTCGATCAGGGATATGTTATACTCGATCAGGGGATATGTTATACTCGATCAGGGGACTTTCTTATACTTGACCAATGGACTTTGCTATACTCCATGAGGGGCCTTTGTTATACTAGATCACCGGACTTTGTTATACTCGATAAGGGGAATTTGTTATTCTCGATCAGGGGTCTTTGTCTTACTTGTTCAGGGCCCTTTGCTATACTCGATAAGGGTACTTTGTTATACTCGATCAGGGGACTTTTGTTATACTCGATCAGGGGACTTTGTTATACTCGACCAGGGGCCTTTGTTATACTCGATCACCGGACTTTGTTATACTCGATCACCGGACTTTGTTATACTCGATCACCGGACTTTGTTATACTCGATAAGGGGAATTTGTTATACTCGATAAGAGACTTTGTTATACTCGATGAGGGGCATTTCTTATACTCGATCAGGGGCCTTTGTTATACGAGATCAAGGGACTTTGTAATACTCGATTAGGGGCCTTTTTGGACTCGATCAGGGAACTTTGTTATCCTCGATCAGGGGCCTTTGTTATTCTCGATCAGGGGACTTTCTTATACTCGAGCAGGGGGCTTTGTTATTCTCGACCAGGGGCCTTTGTTATACTCGATCACCGGACTTTGTTATACTCGATAAGGGGACTTTGTTATACTCGATAAGGGGAATTTGTTATACTCGATCAGGGGACTTTGTTATACTCGATGAGGGGCATTGCTTATGCTCGATCAGGGGCCTTTGTTATACTAGATCAAGGGACTTTGTTATACTCGATTAGGGGCCTTTTTGGACTCGACCAGAGGCCTTTGTTATACTCGATCAGGGAATTTGTTTTAATCGATCACGGGACTTTGTTACGCTCGATCTGGGGACTTTGTTATACTGGGCCAGGGGACTTTGTTAGACTCGATCAGGGGACTTTGTTATACTCGATCAGGGGACTTTGTTATACTCGTCCAGGGAGCTTTGTTATACTCGATCAGGGGACTTTGTTATACTCGATCAGGGGACTTTTTCTTACTCGATCAGGGCCTTTTGCTATACTCGACCAGGAGACTTTGTTATAATCGATCAGGGGACTTTGTTATACTGGGCCAGGGGACTTTTTTATACTCGATAAAGGGACTTTGTTATACTCGATCAGGGGACTTTGTTATACTCGACCAGGGGCCTTTGTTATACTCGATCACTCAGACTTTGTTATACTCGATAAGGGAACTTTGTTATACTCGATAAGAGGAATTTGCTATACTCGATCAGGGGACTTTTTTATACTAGAACAGAGGACTTTGTTATACTCGACTAGGGGGCTTTGATATAATCGATCAGAGGACTGTGTTATGCTCGATCTGGGACTTTGTTATACTGGGGCAGGAGACGTTGTTATACTCGAGCAGGGGATATGTTATACTCGATCAGAGGCCTTTCTTATACTAGATCTGGGGACTTTGTTATATTCGACCAGGGGCCTTTTTTGGACTCGATAAGGGGCCTTTGTTATACTCGATCAGGAGGCTTTGTTATACTCGATCAGGGGACTTTGCTATACTCGACAAGGGGACTTTGTTATACTCGATCAGGGGACTTTGTTATACTCGGTTCACGGGAATTTGTTATTCTCGACCAGGGGACTTTGTTTTACTCGACCAGAGGCCTTTGTTATACTCGGTCAGGGAAATTTGTTATAATCGATGAGGGGACTTTGTTATGCTGGGCCAGGAGACTTTGTTATACTCGATCAAGGGATATGTTATACTCGATCAGGGGACTTTGTTATACTCGATCAGGGGATTTTGTTATACTCGATCAGGGGCCTTTGTTATACTCGATCAGGGGACTTTGTTATACTCGATCAGGGGACTTTGTCTTTCTCGATCAGGGGACTTTGTTATACTCGTCCAGGGGGCTTTGTTATACTCGATCAGGGGAATTTGTTATACTCGAACAGGGGACTTTGTTATGCTGGGCCAGGAGACTTTGTTATATTCGATCAGGGGATATGTTATACTCGATCAGGGGACTTTGTTATACTCGATCAGGGGCCTTTGTTATACTCGTCCAGGGGGCTTTGTTATACTCGATCAGGGGAGTTTGTTATATTCGATCAGGGGACTTTGTTATACTCGACCAGAGGCCTTTGTTATACTCGGTCAGGGACTTTGTTATAATCGATCAGGGGACTTTGTTATGCTCAATCTGGGGACTTTGTTATACTGGGCCAGGGGACTTTGTTATACTCGATCAGGGAACTTTGTTATACTGTACCAGGGTACTTTGTTATACTCGACCAGGGGACTTTGTTATACTCAATGGGGCGGCTTTGTTATACTCGATCAGGGGACTTTTTTATACTCGATCAGGGGCCTTTGTTATTCTAGATAAGGGGACTTTGTTATACTCGATTAGGGCCCTTTTTTGGACTCGATCAGGGGACTTTGTTATACTCGATCAGGGGACTTTGTTATACTCGATCAGGGGACTTTGTTATAATCGATCAGGGGGCTTTGTTATACTAGGATCAAGGGACATTGTTATTCTCGACCAGAGGCCTTTGTTATAATCGATCAGTGGACTTTGTTATGCTCGACCAGAGGCCTTTGTTATACTCGGTCAGATACTTTGTTATAATCGATCAGGGGACTTTGTTATACTGGGCCAGGGGACTTTTTTATTCCCGATCAGGGGACTTTGTTATACTAGTATAAAGGGACTTTGTTATTCTCGACCAAGGGACTTTGTTATACTCGACCAGAGGCCTTTGTTATACTCGGTCAGATACTTTGTTATAATCGATCAGGGGACTTTGTTATACTGGGCCAGGGGACTTTTTTATTCCCGATCAGAGGACTTTGTTATACTAGTATAAAGGGACTTTGTTATTCTCGACCAAGGGACTTTGTTATACTCGACCAGAGGCCTTTGTTATACTCGGTCAGATACTTTGTTATAATCGATCAGGGGATTTTGTTATGCTCGATCAGGGAACTTTGTTATACTCGACCACGGGACTTTTTTATAATTAATCAGGGGACTTTGTCATATGCGATCAGTGGACTTTCCTATATTTGACCAATAGACTTTGCTATACTCGATGAGGGGCTTTTGTTATACTCGATCAGGGGACTTTGTTTTCCTCGACCAGGGAACTTTGTTATACTCGATCAGGGGACGTAGGTTATACTCGACCAGAGGACTTTGTTATACTCGATCAGGGGATATGTTATACTCGATCAGACGACTTTGTTTATACTTGATTAGGGGACTTTCTTATACTCGATCAGGGGACTTTGTTATACTCCACCAGGGACTTTGTTATACTCGATCAGGGGATATGTTGCACTCGATCAGGGGCCTTTGTTATACTCGATTAAAAAACTTTGTTATACTCGACCTGGGACTTTGATATACTCGATCAGGGGATATGTTATACTCGATCAGGGGACTTTGTTATACTCGGTTCAGGGGTCTTTGTTATACTCGTCCAGTGGGCTTTGTTATACTAGGATGAGGGGACTTTGTTATACTCGATCAGGGGCCTTTGTTATACTCGATAAGGTGAATTTGTTATACTCGATAAGGGGACTTTTTTATACTCGATCAGGGAACTTTCTTATACTCGAGCAGGGGGCTTTTTTAAACTCGATCAGGGGACATTGTTATACTCGATCAAGAGGCTTTGTTATACTCGATCAGGGGACTTTGTTATACTTGATCAGGGAACTTTGTTATACTCGAGTAGGTGACTTTGTTATACTCGATCAGACGACTTTGTTATACTCGACCAGGGGACTTTCTTATACTCGATGAGGGGCCTTTGTTATACTCGACCACGGGACTTTTTTATACTTGACCAATGGACTTTGTTATAATCGATGAGGGGCCTTTGTTTTACTCGATCTGGGAACTTTGTTATAATCGATCAGGGGACTTTGTTATACGCGATAAGGGGACTTTTTTATACTCGACCAGAGGACTTTGTTATAATCGATCAGGTGATATGTTATACTCGATCAGGGGACTTTGTTATACTCAACCAGAGGACTTTGTTATACTCGATGATGGGAATTTGTTATACTCAATCAGGGGAGTTTGTTATACTCAATTAGGGGCCTTTGTTATACTCGATGAGGGGACTTTGTTATACTCTACCAGGGCACTTTGTTATACTCGATCAGGGAACTTTCTCATCCTGGACCAGGGGACTTTGTAATACTCGATCAGGGGACTTCGTTATACTCGATCAGGGGACTTTGTTATACTCGTCCAAGGGACTTTGTCTTACTCGATCAGGGCCCTTTGCTATACATGACCAGGGGACTTTGTTATAATCGATCAGGGGACTTTGTTATGCTCGATATGGGGACTTTGTTATACTGGGCCAGGGGACTTTTTTATACTCGATCAGCGGACTTTGTTATACTGGACCAGCGGACTTTGTTATACTCGATAAGGGACTTTGTTATACTCGATAAGGGGAATTTGTTATACTAGATAAGGGGACTTTGTTAGACTCGATCTGGGGACTTTGTTTTACTCGATGAGGGGCTTTCGTTATACTCGATCAGGTGCCATTGTTATACTAGATCAGGGACTCTGTTATACTCGATTAGGGGACTTTCTTATACTCGAGAAGGGGGCTTTGTTATACTCGACCAAGGGACTTTTTTATATGCGATCAGGGGACTTTTTTATACTCGACCAGAGGACTTTGTTATACTCGATCAGGGGACTTTGTTATACTCAACCTGAGGAATTTGTTATACTCGATTAGGGGACTTTGTTATACTCAATCAGGGGACTTTGTTATACTCGATTAGGGGCCTTTGTTATACTCGATGAGGGGACTTTTTTATACTCAATCACCGGACTTTGTTATACTCCATAAGGGGACTTTGTTATACCTGATAAGGGAATTTGTTATACTCGATAAGGGGACTTTGTTATACTCGATCAGGAGGCTTTGTTATACCCGATTAGGAGACTTTGCTATACTCGACCAGGGGACTTTGTTATACTCGATCAGGGGACTTTGTTATACTCGATCAGGAGGCTTTGTTATACTCGATTAGGGGACTTTGCTATACTCGACCAGGGGACTTTGTTATACTCGATCAGGGGACATTGTTATACTCGACCAGGGGACTTTTTTATACTCAATCACCGGACTTTATTATACTCCATAAGTGGACTTTGTTATACTCAATCAGGGGACTTTGTTATACTCGAGCAGGGGGCTTTGTTATACTCGAACCAAGGGACGTTTTTATACTTGAGCAATGGACTTTGTTATACTCGATGAGGGGCCTTTGTTATACTCGTTGAGGGGCCTTTGTTATACTCGATCAGGGGACTTTGTTAGATTCGAACAGGGGACTTTGTTATACTAGACCAGGGGCCTTTGTTATACTCAATCACCGGACTTTATTATACTCCATAAGTGGACTTTGTTATGCTCGATAATTTGGCTTTGTTATACTCAATCAGGGGACTTTGTTATACTCGAGCAGGGGGCTTTGTTATACTCGAACCAAGGGACGTTTTTATACTTGACCAATGGACTTTGAAATACTCGATTAGGCGGCTTTGTTATACTCGATCACGGGCATTTATTATACTCGATCAGGAGACTTTCTAATACTCGACCAGGGGACTTTGTTATACTCGATCAAGGGACTTTGTTATACTCGACCAGGGGACTTTTTTATACTTGACCAATGGACTTTGTTACACTCGATGAGGGGCCTTTGTTATACTCGATCTGGGGACTTTGTTATACTCGAGAAGGGGACTTTGTTATACTCGATCAGGGGACTTTTTTATACTTGACCAATGGACTTTGTTATACTCAATGAGGGGCCTTTGTTGTACTTGATCAGGGGACTTTGTTATACTCGACCAGGGGACTTTGTTATGCGCGATCAGGGGACATTTTTATACTCGACCAGAGGACTTTGTTATACTCGATAAGGGGACTTTGTTATACTCGACCAGGGGACTTTTTTATACTTGACCAATGGACTTTGTTATACTCGATCACGAGATATGTTATACTCGATTAGGGGCCTTTGTTATACTCGATGAGGGGACTTTGTTATACTCGATCAGGGAACTTTGTTACACTCGACTAGGGACTTTTTATAATTAATCAGGGGACTTTGTCATACTCGATCAGTGGACTTTCCTATATTTGACCAATGGACTT
This sequence comes from Homarus gammarus, assembly GCA_958450375.1. Taxonomy (NCBI): domain Eukaryota; kingdom Metazoa; phylum Arthropoda; class Malacostraca; order Decapoda; family Nephropidae; genus Homarus; species Homarus gammarus. The sequence goes on along the minus strand of CAUDMG010001794.1, from coordinate 2,067,684 downwards.
TGCTATACTCGATGAGGGGCTTTTGTTATACTCGATCAGGGGACTTTGTTATACTCGACCAGGGAACAATGTTATTCTTAATAAGGGGACTTTGTTATTCTCGACCAGAGGACTTTGTTATTCTCGATCAGGGGATATGTTATACTCGATCAGGGAACTTTGTTATACTCGAGTAGGTGACTTTGTTATACTCGACCAGACGACTTTGTTATACTCGAGACGGGGCCTTTGTTATACTCGACCAGGGGACTTTGTTATACACCACCAGGGACTTTGTCATAATCGATTAGGGGATATGTTATACTCGATCATGGGCCTTTGTTATACTCGGTTCAGGGGACTTTGTTGTAATCGATCAGGGAACTTTGTTATGCTCGATCTGGGGACTTTGTTATACTGGGCCAGGAGACGTTGTTATACTCGATCAGGGGATATGTTATACTCGATCAGGGGACTTTGTTATACTGGAACAGGGGACTTTGTTATACTAGATCAAGGGTCTTTGTTATACTCGATCTGGGGACTTTGTTATACTCGTCCAGGGGGCTTTGTTAAAGTAGGATCACTGGACTTTGTTATTCTCAACCAGGGGACTTTGTTATACTCGACCAGAGGCCTTTGTTATACTCGGTCATGGGACTTTATTATACTCGGCCAGAGGACATTGTTTTACTCGATCAGGGGATAGGATATACACGATCAGGGGACTTTGTTATACTCGATCAGGGGATAGGATATACACGATCAGGGGACTTTGTTATACTGGACCAGGGGACTTTGTTATACTCGATCAAGGGACTTTATTATACTCGGCCAGAGGACATTGTTTTACTCGATCAGGGGATATGTTATACTCGATCAGGGGACTTTGTTATACCCGATCAGGGGACTTTGCTATACTCGACCAGGGGACTTTGTTATACTCGATCAGGGGACTTTGTTATACACGATCAGGGGACTTTTTTATACTTGACCAATGGACTTTGTTATACTCGATGAGGGGCCTTTGTTTTACTCGATCTGGGGACTTTCTTATACTCGGGAAGGGGACTTTGTTATACTCGATCAGGGGATAGGATATACACGATCAGGGGACTTTGTTATACTGGACCAGGGGACTTTGTTATACTCGATCAAGGCACTTTATTATACTCGGCCAGAGGACATTGTTTTACTCGATCAGGGGATATGTTATAATCGACCAGCGGACTTTGTTATCCGCGATTAGGGGACTTTTTTATACTCGACTAGAGGAGTTTGTTATACTCGATCAGGGGATGTGTTATAATCAACCAGAGGACTTTGTTATACTCGATCAGGGGACTTTGTTATACTCAATTAGGGGGCTTTGTTATACTCGATTAGGGGCCTTTCTTATCCTCGATGTGGGGGCTTTGTTATACTCGACCAGGGGACTTTGTTATACTCGATCAGGGAACTTTGTTACACTCGACTAGGGGACTTTTTTATAATTAATCAGGGGACTTTGTCATACTCGATCAGTGGACTTTCCTAAATTTGACCAATGGACTTTGCTATATTCGATGTGGGGCTTTTGTTATACTCGATCAGGGGACTTTGTTATACTCGATCAGGGGATATGTTATACTCAATCAGGGAACTTTGTTATACTTGATCAGGGGACTTTGTTATCCTCGACCAGGGGCCTTTGTTATACTCGAATAGAAAACTTTGTTATACTCGACCAGGGGACTTTGTTATTCTCAACCAGGAACTTTGTCATACTCGATCAGAGGATATGTTATACTCAATCAGGGGACTTTGTTATACTCGGTTCAGGGGACTTTGTTCTGCTCGTCCAGTGTGCTTTGTCATATTAGGATCAGGGGACTTTGTTATACTGGGCCAGGGGACTTTTTTTTACTCGATCAGCGGACTTTGTTATACTGGACCAGCGGACTTTTTTATACTCGATTAAGGGACTTTGTTATACTCGATCAGGGGACTTTTGTTATACTCGATCAGTAGACTTTGTTATACTCGTCCAGGGGGCTTTGTTATAGTAGGATCACTGGACTTTGTTATTCTCGACCAGGGGACTTTGTTATAATCGATCAGGGGACTTTGTTATGCTCGATCTGGGGACTTTGTTATACTGGGACAGGAGACTTTGTTATACTCGATCAGGGGATATGTTATACTCAATCAGGGGACTTTGTTATACTGGACCAGGGGACTTTGTTAAACTCGATTAGGGGACTTTGTTATATTCGATCAGGGGAATTTGTTATACTCGTCCAGGGGGCTTTGTTATACTAGGATCAGGGGACTTTGCTATACTCGATCAGGGGACTTTTGTTATACTCGATCAGGAGACTTTGTTATACTCGACCAGGGGTCTTTGTTATACTCAATCACCGGACTTTGTTATACTCCATAAGGGGACTTTGTTATACTCGATAATTTGGCTTTGTTATACTCGATCAGGGGACTTTGTTATACTCGAGCAGGGGGCTTTGTTATACTCGACCAGGGGACGTTTTTATACTTGACCAATGGACTTTGTTATACTTGATGAGGGGTCTTTGTTATACTCGATCACGGGACTTTTTTATACTCGATCAGGGGGCTTTGTTATACCCGATCAGGGGACTTTGCTATACTCGACCAGGGGACTTTGTTATACTCGATCAGGTTACTTTGTTATACTCGACCAGGGGACTTTTTTATACTTGACCAATGGACTTTTTTATACTCAATGAGGGGCCTTTGTTGTACTCGATTAGGGTACTTTGTTATACTCGACCTGGGGACTTTGTTATATGCGATCAGGGGACTTTTTTATACTCAACCAGAGGACTTTTTTATACTCGACCAGGGGACTTTTTTATAATTAATCAGGGGACTTTGTCATACTCGATCAGTGGAATTTCCTAATTTGACCAATGGACTTTGCTATACTCGATGAGGGGCTTTTGTTATACTCGATCAGGGGACTTTGTTATACTCGACCAGGGGACTTTGTTATACTCGATCAGGGGACGTAGTTACACTCGACCAGAGGACTTTGTTATACTCGATCAGGGGATATGTTATATTCGATCAGGGGACTTTGTTATACTTGATTATCGGACTTTGCTATACTCGACCAGGGGACTTTGTTATACTCGACCAGAGGCCTTTGTTATACTCGTTCAGGGGACTTTGTTATAATCGATGAGGGGACTTTGTTATGCTCGATCTGGGGACTATGTTATACTGGGCCATTAGACTTTGTTATACTCGATCAGAGTATTGACAACTGGCCACATACAGTACTCTACAATTGGTGACCCCTGGAACCGTGAACACCACACTCCTTTCTGCTGCCTTACTCCTGGAGCTGAGAAGATCGTCCTGCCTGCTGCCAGCCTAGGCCAACCGCCTTACCTGCATCACTCGCTACCCCACTACTCCACAACGACACCATCTCACGACCGTAAGGTTTATAACGCATTAGTCTGTTCTCCCCACTGACGGTGTGAGTGACCCACATCACAGCTGGAGAGCAACTATTGTGCAATATTCCAAAAGTGGTTTGAGCTCTTTTGCCTATTCTCCTATTTTTCTTTTGTTTTTTTAGTTCTGGCCTAAGGACATGCACCCTAAAAAGTGTATTCGTCCTGAAGTCCCCCCTGCAACTGTTCACCTCCCTCCCAGGAGATTGTGAACACGGAAGGGGTTCGGAACAAGCACCCATCCCTCATCCTTCCCTAACAGGTGTGACATACTCCCGCAAGAATGGATGGACGGATCTCTCTACCAATCTTCAACCACAACGTAGAGGACTGGTTAGTTCATGTGGAAGCAACCCTCATCGGCTCAAAAGCTTCAGACGAGCAAAAGTACGGCGCCCTGCTCTGTTCCTTGCCCACTGAAGTCGCCACACAAGTCTCACAGACCATCTCCAACCCTTCAGCGAACAAAAAATTCGCCACCCTGCGGGATGCCTTAAAAACGCATTACCAACGGACCCGCCCCAGTCTCCTGCAGAACCTATCTTCTATCTCCCTTGGAAACTCAACTCCGGGACTTCTCTGGGAGATGTGTAGGTTGAACTCCTGGCACACAGACAGACTTCTTGACTCAATCCTGCGCCAGCTTCACGCACAAAAGCTACCCACACAAGTACGCATCATCCTGTCCGCAGTAGATTACTCTACGGCACCAGAACTATATGCAACCGCAGCAGACAGAATTTTCAACGAGTGCGCTGCTTCGCGCCTTGCCGCCGCAGACAACCTCACGATCACACCAGTACTTACCTCCGAACTTGTTAGCTGGGTCAACACCCCTCAGCCGAGCAATACCTCACAAGACATCAGGGACCTGATGCAAACTTTGAACCGCAGGATGGACACGATTGAGCAGTTCTTCTCCTCCATGCCCGCTGTTGGGTCAGTTCCTGACACACGCACCACGCCCTACAAGTCCCGACGCACAGCACTCAGCCCCCAACACAACGAATATACCCTCTCTTGGTATCACCGGCGTTTCGGCCCCAATGCTCAAAACTGTGAGCCCCACTGCACCTACTCGGGAAACGGCAACAAGGGAGGCTCGTAGACGCCTCAGCCCCCGTCCCTTCAGGCGTCTCACTACTGCACGTCACCGACCGCACCTCTGGCACGAAGTTCCTCATCGACACAGGTTCATCGGTCAGCATCATCCCTCCCTCACTACAAGACACGTTAAAGCAACCCTCTTATGACCTGTTCGCTGCCAACGGTACCCCCATCGCCTCCTACGGCGTACGCACCCTCGCCTTAGACCTCGGTCTGCCCAAGACTCTGCGTTGGTTATTCGTGATAGCAGACGTGTCTCAACCCATCCTTGGTTTCGACTTCCTCACCTTCCACAAGCTCGGCGTCGACCCAAGCCATCTATGCCTCATCCATTAGCCTACAGCACATAAGATCCAGGGTTCTCGTGCCAGACACACCGACACTATCACCTGTCTCGCGCCTTCCAACGAGTTCTCCTCCCTGCTCGACGAATTCAAGTAGCTTTTCTCACCCAGAGTCTCTCTACCCCCACCACCTACGTCGGGAATTTTCCATCACATCGAAACCGAAGGTCCACCAGTAGTCTCACGCCCTTGCCGCCTGCGCCCTGAGCTCCTGAACACAGCCAAAGCAGAATTCAACAAACTACTGCAAGACAGCATCATCCGTCCTTCAAAGAGTCCCTGGGCATCGCCTCTCCACATGGTTCCTAAGCAAACCCGGCGACTGGAGGGTGTGTGGCGACTACAGAGCCCTGAACCTTGTCACCAAACCTGACAGGTACCCTATTCCGCATGTCCAGGACTTCCACCACAAACTTCATGGCAAGACTAACTTCTTGAAGATCGACTTGTAGCATGCCTTCCACCAGATCCCAGTAGCACCAGCATTTACCCAGAAGACAGCCATCACCACTCCGTTCGGACTCTTCGAGTATGCTTTCATGAGTTTTGGCCTGCGCAATGCAGCACAGACTTTCCAGAGGTACATGGACCATATGCTTCGCGACCTCGATTTTGTCACCGTCTACGTTGACGACATCCTCGTCGCATCTTCAACGCCTGCCGAGCACCAGCACCACCTACAACTCCTCCAACGCCTGAAGAACAACATGAAAGTTCATCCTGCTAAGTGCGTCTTTGGAGCCTCTGCCATCGATTTCCTCGGTCACAGAGTCTCGCCCAGTGGCATACAACCCCTACCACAGAAGATAACTGCGAATAGGGAGTTCCCCGAACCTGAAACGGCGAAGAAACTCCGAGAATTCCTGGGTTTAGTCAACTACTACCACCGCTTCATTGACAAAGCTGCCACCGTCCTAGTCCCCCTATACGACCTTCTCAAGGGACTCCCAAAGAAGTCTCACAAGCCTCTCTTGTGGACTCAAGAGGCTGTTACGGCATTCACCACTATCAAACAGCACATTACACGCCTCACCCTTCTGGCTCACCCCGCACCTAACGCCCGGACCACTCTTACAACAGACGCTTCTTCTACTGCAGTGGGCGCCGTCTTACAGCAGGAGATCAACGGAATTCTCACGCCCGTTGCTTTCTTCTCACAACGGCTTCAACCACCACACCTCAAGTACAGCGCCTTTGATCGAGAACTCCTGGCCATATACCTGGCTGTCAAACATTTCCAGCACTTCCTCGAGGCCCGTCAGTTCACCATCTTCACTGATCACAAGCCCCTCGTCCACGCCTTCGCTTCAGCTTCCCAGTCACATACACCTCGTGTCCTGCGCCACTTGGCTTACATCTTGGAGTTCTCCAGCGATGTCCAACACATTAAAGGCAGCCACAACGAGATCGCCGACGCCCTCTCTCATTGTATATCCAACATTCTTCCCTCATCTCGACCCATTGATTATGGGCAGCTCGCCGCAGCTCAAGAGAACGACGAAGACCTGGCAGCATACAAGACATCCCCCTCAGGCCTCACACTCCAAGAACTCCCTATTCCTGGCACGAACATAAAATTGTGGTGCGACGTATCCTGTGGGCAGCCTAGAACGTTCGTGCCTCACGTCCACCGCCACGCTGTTTTCGACCGCATCCATGGTCTCAGGCACCCGGGTGTGCGGGCCTCCCAGCACCTCCTCACGCAACGTGTCGTCTGGCCCGGCATCAAGTCTGATACTAAGAAATGGGCTGCCCAGTGCCTGGCCTGCCAGTCCTCCAAAATGCATCGTCACATTCGAGCCCCCTTAGAAACCTTCCCTATTCCCAAAGGACGTTTTCCAGTAGTACACCTCGACATCGTGAGACCTCTTCCATCATCCTATGGTAGCACCTACATCTTCACCTGCATCAACCGTTTCACCAGGTAGACGGAAACCATTCCCATGCCCAATGCTACAGCAGAGACTACCGTCCACACCTTCATGTCTGGTTGGGTTTTCCGTTTCGGCCCCCCCTCCCCCACAACCGTCATCACTGACCGAGGAGCCCTGTTTGAGTCACAACTCTGGCAGGACCTCCTACAGTTCCTCGGCACGTCTAGGCAACGCACTACAGCATACCACCCTCAAGCCAACGGCATGGTAGAGCGGTTTCACCGGCAGCTCAAGGACGCACTCAAGGCACAGCACGACCCTTACAGCTGGACTGATGAGCTTCCCTTAGTGCTCCTCGGCATCCGTGCGTCACACAAGGAGGATATGGACTGTAGCCCAGCAGATCTCACCCTAGGCGAGCCCCTTCGCCTACCCGGAGATTTCTCACTCCCTCCTGACCTCCACCAAACCACTCCTGTCATTCATCACGACTTACTCCAAAAGCTACGACAAGCAGTTTCTGCATTCAGAGCTACTGCTCCACGCCAGCCTCCTCGGCGCCCTGAACACATCCCTCCTGCACTACTAACAGTCGAGTATGTTTTCGTCAGGCATGATGCTCACTGCAACCCACTACAACGTCCTTACGATGGACACTTCCAGGTGGTTACCCATTCAGCAAAGTTCCTGACGATTATCCGGAATGGCAGACATGACACCATCAGCATAGACCGAATCAAGCCGGCCACCTTACCCTTTGGGCCCCCGGCCCAGCAGCACCACCAACAAACTACGCCTGCACCCGGACAACATCCAGCCTCCCGCAGCGCCGGGAGGGGGCGTATTGTAGTGGATCCTCTCCCCTACAACTCCCAACTGAGCTACGGCCGCGCGCCTACCAGCCAATCAGCGTACAGCCAGCTACGCTGAGAGACTAGGCCTATGCAGTGGACGTAAGGGTACGATCGCCGACCTAGTCTCGACCTTCAACTTCCAGCTCAGGATCAGAGCGTTTTACACCTTACGCTTCCGCTCCCTTGATTGGCCTTCGCGCTACGTGCACCTCAAAACCTGAGGTTTCTAAATCACATAAATACGGCCCCGTCTGACCGGGGAACTCATTCTACACTCAGCTACCAGACCAGCAACATCTCCCCACAGCACCTCACCACCCAGCTTCCTCAGAAAGCTCCTCGCCCTACAGTACCTCTGAGCAAGTTACTCCTCACCTAGTAACTCCTAAGCACTGCACTGTACAACAATATATATATATACAGAAAGCGCATTGTGAGTTTCTATTGTACCTCATTCCTGAGAGTAAGATATCTTCATGTACGTACGTTTGTGTGCCCATACAAAGAGAAAATAGACAACTAAAGAAAATTGACAACTGGCCACATACAGTACGCTACAAGGTAAAGTCTTTTGTTTTCGTCATGTATTTTATCCTATTTTACATTGAAATACATCACGTTTCAGCAAAACTACTATTCATTTCTGAGACTATATTCATTCAGGCGCAGTTTAGGTAAAATATACATGTGATGTAACAATTTTTTAACTGAAAAAGATTCGAAAAACATGTACCCTCTAGCCCTGTTCAAGGAGAAGACTGGGAGGAGCTGTTTGGTGCTGAAGATGATGACAAGGAAAATGATTTTGATGGATTTTAATGAAAATATTCAGAAATATGGTATCGTAGTATTTATTAAAGTGAATTAGGATAGAATATTATTGTAATACAACAGTAGTGACGATGTGGAGGAGGCGGAGTGAGGAGTGGTGACACTGGAGGCGGGAGCAGGGACGAGTGGAGATGCCAGCCAGTACATTACGGGTGTACAGTATTAATTGTTTTTGTAGCTCTTTTTGCATTTTAATATTAAATACTGTACATTACGTTTCAACAAAACTATTATTTATTTCTGAGAATATGGAAATGAAATATTTTTGCTGAAATGACGTACGTATTACAGAGGAAAGTGGGATAAAATTGTGACGAAAGCAATGACTTTCGCTTTCTTTCGTTCAAAAGATGTACCGTAATCGCTTTTTGAATGGTTTTCAGTTGTGGGATTATGAGGCTAATGATAGGATAGAATATTATTGTAATACAGTACAACAGTGTTTTAACTGAAAACCATTCAAAAAGCGATTACGGTAAAATCTTTTGAACAACGAAAGAAAGCGAAAGTTGTGGGGTTATGAGATATTGGTTCACACTCAGGATTGGATGGAGAAAGGAAACTCACAATGTGCTCACTGTATACATATTGTATTGGATGTACAATGCAGCTTGTTGCTGGGTAGGCAGGATGGTAACAAGCGTTGAGTAGGAGAGAGCTGGTTGGTGAGGGTGCCCAGAGAAGCACGCGGCTTGAGGGACGCCGAGGTCGCCGGCGGGAGCGGGAGCCGCCAGGCTGGCGTGGAGGATGAGGTGTTGCTTGCTGGTGGCACTGGGTAGAAAGAGAGCGGTCACAGTGGTATCAGGCCTTATAAGGCAGGGGTAGGCGTGGGTAGATAGTTGACCCCCGCTCCGTGGGCAGCGCTGGAGGCATAGGCTGGGGAATTCGAGAAGGTTCGGTGCTTGTAGGGGAGGAATCCACTACAAAGTCATTGTTTTCGTCATGATTTTATCCCATTTTCCAATGTAATATGTATGTCATTTCAGCCAAAATATTACATTCCATATTTATTTCTGAGAATATATTCATTCAATCACAGTTAAGGTAAAATATACTTGTGATGTAATATTTTAATGAAAATACGGTATCGTAGTTTTCTTTTGTTTCAAATTTAATTAACAAAGATTGATGTTTCAAACGTAATGAAAAAAAATTTATGTACAGTATCTATAAATAAACTTAAAAAATGAATACTTTATGTTTTACATCGTCCTGTGCATACCATACCATGGATTTGGCTACTTTGGGCTTGCTATGATGACGCAAGAGATCTAACCTGGCAACTGTACCGACACTCACAGATGTTGGTGCGTTGTTTCCATTGTTTACTGGTAGTTACTGGTAAATATTTTTCAACCTAACAAAACTATTACCCGTTTATAGGTCGACCCCCAATTTTTTGCCAAATAATTTGGTCTTAAAAACTCGAACTACACACAGGTATATACGGTAAATAAGGACATGGGGGGCCAGGGGTTTTTTAGGGGGGGGGGGGGGGGGCAGCAATAGTACTGTACACGGATTTTTAACATTCACGGGTATCTCTGTTACCTAACCCCCGCGTATGTTAAGGGCCGAATGTATTAAATAATAATAATAATAATAATAATAATAATAATAATAATAATAAACAACAACAATTAAAACATTGGCTTACCTTTACAACCTCTGAAGAGCGACTGCATCAGGGTCCAGGCAAGCAGAGCTAACGTTTGGTTGGTTTGGGGCTTGGCTAAAAAGTTCGAACAAGCATTCTTTCAAAAACATGACCTGACTTAACATGATTAATTGATTAGCTACATCGCCCTTTCTTCTGTATTTGTGGTGGTGTTGGTGTGTGGATTGACGGATGTCATGTTTTTGACCTGATCATGTTTTGTAAGGTCACTCTGTGTACATTCGCTACAAAAAGTATCGGTGCATACTGTAGTGTGAACAATTTGAGACCAGTGACGATAGGTATTGGGAAAGGCGAGTTGTTCCAGTCGTATGTTTGCAGCCCTGTAATCCTGCTGAGCAGCTACTATGGCCTGGTCAAGTGAAACAAACCGTTATAAATAAGGTCGGGAAGTGATAAATAGACAGTATGAAATATGAGGAGCTCCCTGTTAACAAAATGATTTGTGATACTTGTGAATATTGCCACATTAATTTATGCTACCAAAAAAAACATTCAACCTGGTCATCCTGAGGGGTGGTGCAGCGTGGACGGCCGCTCCGAGACCTGTTGTCTGTAGTACCAATTTCGAGGTATCGCCGCATCCATTGTGCAGAGGTGTTCCTGTGGACACCAACCCGCTGGCTAATATCTGTTAAGCCAAACCCTTCGTCATGAAGGGCAATGATAGCTCCTCGTGTTCCCTCTGAGATTTCCATGTCGTCTGGCATGTGTAGATCTCTACTGCTTCATGTTGCCTCTGTTTTATGCCCACGTTAACCGAGACCAAACCCCTTGTTCATCATTCAGTCGACACAAAGCAACAATCTGAAGAGGAAACAAACACACTGATTGTCTGCCATATGGCAACACCTAGTGGAGGGGGGGGGGGGGGGAAGGGGTTATGAGGATACACTTAACAACCTTCCCGACGTATCACAGTGCATACGTATCGTTTCGGAACTCGTCGATCTCACCCTGCACCGATACTTTTTGGTGCGAGTGTACATAAACCTCTCAGTCCTTGTAATTCACCAGTTAAATTGAAATTGGGGAAAATAATGCCGATTGTTTCCGAATAATGCTGATTATTTCCGACAACTACCACATATTAAACACAAGACTGAAGCAATTTTTATAAAGCAATTACATTACAATTAATATCTTTTATCCTTTAGTAAATGTGAAAAAAATACATTGCAAAGAAAGAAAAATATAAAGAAAATTAAAAAGGCCATACCAGGTTTGTCCATTCAGCCAAATGTCTGTTCGGCCAGTTGTCCGTTCGGTCTATTTTTCGTTCGGCCAAATGTCCGTCGGCTTGATGTCCGTTCGGTCAAATGTTATTCGGTGAAACATCCATCGACCAAATGTCCTTCGGCCATCTGTCCGGCCACATAAACAATATAGTAGGGCGATTTGCCAATGGAGCCATTGATCAACACGTTAATAGAGGCTACCACTTGAGGTAGCATTGTGCATTTTACTTACTACTGGACGAGTAGTCTCTAGGTTTTTTCAACGAGGCCATTCGCCTGTGGATGATAAGCTGTGATAAAGTTTTGTTGGATGCCCTATTGTCGACACATTAGTGCTAAATGTTGATTCTTGAATTCTAATCCGTTGTCGGAGAGAAGAACCTTGGGCGCTGTAAAAGGACATATGAGGTGCATCACTAGAGCATGAGCCACGGATTAGGCTGTTTTATCCTTCAGTGAGACTAAAATCACAAATCTAGAAAAATGATCCACACACACTAGTACTTACGAGGATCCTTGATGACTCCCCGGAAGTTGTAACAAGTCAATGGCGACTGTGTCAAATAGACGTTCTGCTGCAGGATATTGTAGAATTGGAGCCGGTGGCAAAGTAGTACTGTATACCCTTATTCTGATTTCCACAAGGCATTTGTCACGTCTGGGGTGACCTGCTTGAGGACCATCGTGGTACAATGTTAATACCGTTGCCTGAAATGCATCAGGTACGACAATTTGCGTAACAATACCCGAACTATCTGTCTGGAGCGATGGAATATGTCTTGTCATAGTTCAAATTGACTGAACGGAAGAGGCAACTTTGGAAGATTGGCCTCCTCCCCAGACTCTAGAGCAAAAATGACTGCCGAACACAATGGATCCAGTTGTTGTTAATCCCTTAATTGCGAGAGTGATCGAAGATACAGGCGTCACTGGTGCTAAGTTTCTGGACAAAGCTTCGGCAACCACATCACTCTTCCCGGGAAATACTTGAACACTGGGTCGAATTCTTGAATGGTCAGATACCAGCGTTCTAATCTGCCTGAAAGATTTTTGCCATGGAAAAGCTGTCGCTGCTATGCTGCCAATTCTGGGGTCACTAATCCGAAGGGGATAACTTAACTCTACTCTTAATTTTAAGGTCACTGCCACCAGACCCCCTGGACAGTATGTAGCTTATTTAGGTAGCTGACAGAGCAAGCCAGGCATTGGGTTGGGTTTTTCATTGACCAAATAAAGAGTGGGAGGAAGGGTGAAACATCAATCCCAACTTACCTAGTTTATTTCTAAACCAAAACATACCGCTTTTAGTCACACTACAAAAATGCTTGGCCTTCATCAAAATAACTATTATTATGTTCGTTACACTTCACACCAGTACACGACCTCCATCAAATGACTACTATTATCATCGTCATTCTTCATAACCATTGACCTCCTTACCATAACACCCAACCCAACAGATTGCACCACATCTCAGGTACCCTCCACACCTACAAGCATGGAAATCCTCGCTCACACTTTACTCTTGCTCGGTAGATGGGATACTTCCCAGGTAATCATACCAGTACTGGTTTCACGCCTGGTATTCTTAGGTCGCTCCACGTGGCGACCGCGAAACTTCTCAAACACACAATTATCCTGGGTGGTGATATGTAGGGTATCCACAGATTCCCAGTTGAGGTGCATAATGGCCATAAGCAGAACACACCACACCCGGTGGGTTCCTCACAGTGGAGCAGTGGTGGTTGCTCGGCCCACGCTCTGGGCGCACACCTGTTTTGGTGAGAAGCCGGGCGTCACTGAGGATAATGCCTGAGGGGCTTTTACCACCCCACACTATCACAACTATTACTTCACTTTATAACGTTAGGCAAGGTTTTAAGACGTAAAACTGCTAGATAAGTCTCTTTAGTGCTGATGGAGCACGATGGAGTTCACTGACCTGTTTTGGCGAGAAGCCGGGCGTCACTGAGGATAATGCCTGAGGGGCTTTTACCACCCCACACTATCACAACTATTACTTCACTTTATAACGTTAGGCAAGGTTTTAAGACGTAAAACTGCTAGATAAGTCTCTTTAGTGCTGATGGAGCACGATGGAGTTCACTGACCTGTTTTGGTGAGAAGCCGGGGGTCACTGAGAGCGATGCCTCGCGTTACACACTGAACTAGGCCTACAGTTTCCAATCTTCAATTTTCACTTTGACATTACTGTATTCTGGTTCTCACATATACACTTTCCTATCTATTGTGACTTTATGCCTTATAATTATATATCTTAATTATAAATTACATACTAAAGTAAGGGTCTGGTTTGCTAGTTCCTGGGGAAATTCATTGGGTTATAACAATAACTCGGCATCATAGCCCGGGGCAGCCTAGGTGCCAACCTAAACAAAGGCCTAGCAGCGTGTTTTCTTGGCGTGGGTATACCCACTTCACCTCACTTCACTTCATTGAACACACAAGATTCTCTGATCATTGCATTGTTCGTGGTTATTCTTCATATGGGGTAACGAGGTGTACTAAGCTCAGATGTAAATACTATGACCCTCCGACACGGTCTATGCACGGTTACACTAATCTCTTACAGCCCAGTGCCTTTGAATAGGGTCAACCGACCACACTTCATTAAAGATAATGTCCGTGGTGATGTCGTCCTCAAGAAACACCTGAAGTTGCTAGCCATTTGCTGGCATGATAAAAGGAAGGTGAATTTACTTACCCCCATCCATAACAGCGACATGATTGACAGTGACAAGAGGGCACGAGGAACGAAAGCAAAAATAATGTAACCAGGTGCTCTGGTTGACTACATCAACATGTGTTTGGTGGCAAGAGTGAATTGAAAATAGGTGCAGTGGAGTGTGTGCAGAAGTGTTGAAAATGGGACAAGATGTTCTTGCACCTTCATGACATCTGTGCTAAATGCGTACAACCTGTACGAGACCAAGACAAGTCACTCCATGTCATTCGGGGAGTTCAGCAAGTGCATCATTGAAGGGATCCTGGAGACTTATGGTGTGCTGCAACCTGCTGCACCAAGACGTCATGCAAATGGTGGAGTTCCCGACAGACTTCTGACCCAGGACTTCATTTCTTGCCACTTCCTGGAGGACTTGCCACCTGTGGGTGCCAAATCAAAGGACCAGAGGAAGTGCCATGGGTGCAGTAACACAACCAGTGCAAGGAGTGTGTAGTTGCCTTGTGCATGCCATGTTTCAAAGACCTCCACACAATTAAGAAGTTCTAAATTCAGTAGAAGTATAGTTCCCTTAACTAGTTCGTTTACAGGGGCTCGTCATAAAAACATTCCACAAATCATTATCTTTGATATATTTGTTTTAATATGATTTTAATTTTATTTTATGGTACGTTTACTATTGCAAGTTTCCTTCTATCAAATAAAAATAAACACAGCGCTGTAGCACACTACACAAAACCTAATGAGTCTCTGTAAATGCACTAGTGAAGGGAACTGTATTTCTACTGAATTTAGAACATTCTCAATTGTGTACAAGTCTTTGAAACATGGCATGCACAAGGCAACTCCACACTCCTTGCACTAGTGCTAAGAAAATATTCATAAGTTTCGTACTGCCTCAATATTACTACTGTTCATTATTTCATAGTTTTTTTGAGAAAAATGGAAATATTTTGTATTTTGAAACCTCTAAAAAATAGAAATATGATATAAAAGTGCCTTCAAGTAAGAATTGTGTGTTGCAAGTGCGTGTCAACATCGCTTCCCGCTCGCTCTAGGCTGTGCATGGTAGCTTCAAACAAGACATCTTTCATCACTCTACACTGCCCATCTACACTCCAGACAACTCTCCAACTATGCTACAATGAAAGTTGTACATAAGTACATTCTTCTGGTATTTTTCTTATATTGATAAACTCATTTATAAGGTGGCAACGGATTTAAAAATAAAATAATTTTTTAAGGATATATTCCTGCAAGGGGGGGGGGGGGGGGGTGTTCAGAGGGTCTTATGACGCCTGGGGGTCTAAGGGTTAATTAATTAAAGCCCCTAGACAACAGTCAATAATATCCATAACTCCAGCAAAATTTTCAGTCACGTAACCTTACCAATAGTTTGGGTACAAGCACATACATGCAGCACCATGAGAGAGGGAGGGTGACCCTTGGTGGGGACCAGCAGTGGATAGCAGCAACCTCAGTAAGCATTTCAAAGCACTGAGAATTGTCAAATATAGTGACAAATACTGAAGGTTTTCCAAGGCCATGGAGTAAAGTCAGATATAACACTCATGGAAAATAATACTTAGTGTGATAACTGTAGTATTAAGATAAAATACCACATTACCGAGACATGCCTCCCCCCACCCAAGAAAATAGTAATGAAGAGTACCAATAATTGTCTGAAAAGTTACACAAGTCTTATGAGCTCAATAACCAATTTTTTGCCATCCACCTCTGCTTACAAGTAATTACACAGTACTTTGGAAGCTCAAGACTTAATTTCTATATGAAAGGGTATGCAAAAATTACGAACAAGTTTATTTTTTTTTTACACACCAAACATTTCAATTACCCTGTACTTAATTCAAATAAATGCAAACAAGCATTCACTTCCAACCTTATTAAACTTCACCTGTCTTATTCTGCACTAGTTACAAACTTTATCCAGGATGAGAAAAATTACCATAATTTTTGTTATGTTTATTGCAAAGCAACCTTATTGGAATGTATCACCATCAAAGGCACGTGAAGGATCATCCAAGCAACTTCTTACAGTGGTGAAGTGGCCAAAAATCCCAAAACAAGTCAAAGTATAAAATTGTGAAAGCCATCATATATGTTTAACATAATTATGTTATAGTAACAAATATAAACTTTTGCTTTAAAGTTATGCACTATCCATTAAAGTTTAATTCTTGATTATTGATGTGCTTATGTAAGTTTTTGATCTGGTAAGATTAACTGGACATTATTTACTGCAAAGACTGTGTGCAGAGTAAATGGAGAGTTGAGAAGTATCCATTCATATTACTTTGGCACTGGAGTGGTGCGGAGATACTCCTTGCCAGAAGGAACCTGGTGAACTTTGTGTTCGGGGAAGATTTTTTTGGCTTCTTCAGCAGGGATTGAGGGCAGCACCATACAATGACTCTCTTGCTGCCAGTCTGCAGGTGTTGCTACCTTCTTCACAGCTGTCAACTGTAGGGAATCAATCACACGCAGAATCTCACTGGAAATGACCAAAATTATACAATTATCAAACAAATTCAGTTTTAATTTATGCCTCATAATACAGGAATTTATACGAATCTACAATCTTCTTTATTCCACAACCAATTAAGTCCCACCCCCCCTCTCTTTGCCTAAACAAAAGGCATTATTGAATTTTTCTAAGATTCGTAGGCTCAGATGTAGTAATGTGCTATTAACTAGGAGGCACATACTGTAGTCTTAGTTTTTCAAACATTAAAATTATCTTAAATTTAGAAAGTTAGGATGTAAGAGATTGTATAGGTATTCCATTAAACTATGAAATCGCCAGCATCAGTTCAGATGGTTTGCAAGTTTGTACGTGCGGTTGAATGTTTGTGTGGATGTCGCATGGTGTGCATCTTGATCGAGTCCTGCCTTCACATGTATCATATCAATTTAGGTCTAATGAGAGCTATTAAATATCAGAATCAAGACACTGCACATATAAACATGCTGGGAGTAGGGTGAGGGGGGCTGAAGTTGCCGCATTTGCCAAGATTATATACAGTCAATCCTCATATTACGCGGTCCCGCATTTCACCGTTAACGCGGTGCCTTGCCAGAACCTAACATGCTCACATTCCGCGGTCGTGAACCCCATTACGCGGAGAGCGGCTGGCAAGCTGCGCCATTTTTGGATCCAAACCTCCCGCCATCCTCCATGTTGTGTAAGAGGCGCGAAAATGGTGCGCACAAGGTCGCCCAGTCATCAAAACATTACCAGTTCTTCACCCGCCACCCACTACAGCCGGCCCAAGTCAGTGATAGTGATAATTATAGTGAGGATATGGACTTATATGAACTTTGGGGGGTTTGACAAAGAGGACCTGCAAGCCTCTGTGGTGGATAGTGATACAATTGATACAAGTGATACAGGTGAGGGCCAATAATCTGCCCTCTGCCTCGGAACCAACCGCCCATCCCCGTGTGCCCAGCCATCTTTTCTACTAATGTAAGTGTTAAAAAACCTAATATTATTGATATTTCTCTTAATTATTAATTGTGTGTGCATGCCATCATAAAGTTAAGATAATATTTTTACTACAACATAGTTGTGTGTCGTCAAAAAGTGGAGTTTGGGGATCGGCCTGGACTCCATTTCAATTAATCCCATATGTTATGTTGTTCACTTTACGCGTTCCTCACTTTCCGCGGTACCCTCCGGGTTACATTAACCGCGTAATGTGAGACCCAACTGTACAGTAAAACCCTGCTTTATGCGGTTTCACTTTACGCGTTTCCACATTTACGCGGTACCCTGCCGTACACGGAATGCTCACTTTACGCGGTGCGTGTACCCTTTTTTCACGGAGAGCAGCTGGCAGTCCTCTCGTGCCGAGCCATTTTTGGATTCAAACCTCCCGCCATGTTGGGTAAGCGGTGCGAGTAGGTTTTTCAGTGTACGTCTTTGTTGCGTTATCAGTGACGTCATATGACGTATCAGACTGTGATTGGGGCAAGCATCCTTACCTCCTTCACCAGCTAGCTGTGATTGGTTTAATGTACTATGATGTGCCCCGCCGCGGGAGCGTTCAAGACCCTTGACCTACCCGCGTCAGTTACACCCCTCCCGGCTACACTGTGTACATCGGTATCCATTGTTCCATAAGAATGGCTTCCACCGGACCACCACCACCACAAAGAAACCTTGCATTACCTGGACCCAGCCGCCCTAAGCTACGAAATTAAATACAAGATCATGCAAGAGTTGAAGAGAGGAACAAGACAGGTTGATCTCGCGCGCCAGCATGGTGTTAACGAGTCTACGATCAGGACAATCAAAAAGGATGCAGCCAAGATAAAAGAGCACATGAACATCACAAAGTCTACAGGTGCTTCTATGATCAAGTATTGCCACAACCAGGTGCTTCTCAAGACAGAGAAATTACTTACGAGCTACTTGATTCGTCAGGCGCAATGGAACATGGCGGTGGACACGTGCTCAGTTAAGGAGTACGCATGTGAACTGTATGCTGCAGTGTCACGTAAGATGGGAATTGCAGAGCCCAAACCCTTCAATGCTTCCTCTGGGTGGTTGCAAAGATTTAAGAAGAGGAACAAGATCACCAACATTAACAGTGGTGGTGAAGAAGCTAGTGCTGACCGTGTTAGGGCTAGGGAATTTCCTCCGTTTTTATGTGAGATTATGGAAGGAGGACAGTACACCGAGGACCAGGTGTTTAACATGGACGAATCTGGTCTTTTTTGGAAAAAGCGACCTTTCAAGACTTTCGTTGTGAAGAATGTCAGCAAGTGTCGGGGCCGGAAGTTGCAGATGGAGCGCATCACCGTCCTGTTTACCACAATGCCTCTGGTACCTGTAAGCTCAAGTTATCGGTGATCCACACAGCACGCAAGCCGCACACCTACAAGAGCATGGACATGACCAAGCTAAATGTCCACTGGCTGACCGCACGTAAGGCGTGGATGTTCTCTACTCTGTCCCTCTCCTCGTTTGATGAAACGAGCAAGAAGTACTTTTGAAACAATTTTGGAGGACATTCAATATCAAGAAAGCTGTGGACTTCTTGGTGGAGGCAGGGGATCAGCTGTCTGTAGCAACTGTTCGTCACGCATGGAGACATGTGTTGCAAGGTATTCCAGGTGGGAGGCAGAGTAAATCTGTGACTGGCGAGGTTCAGACTGTTGCAGTAGCAGTGGACCTTGCCAGAGAAGTGCACAGAGTGTTACAGCTGCAGGCTTCTCCGAGACCACCAACGACAACATCCTGGAGGTGATAAGGGATCCTGATGTGACTACCGACGAGATGGTAGATGATGATGACGTCAGTGAAGAGGCAGGTGGTGCGTCATCCCAAGAAGAATGCCACTTAACCCATAGTAATGTAAGGGGTGCCATCGAGTGTATTGAGAAAGTCAAGCTCTTCCTTTCCGATGACCCTGACGCTAACAGATATGAAATCTTCACTACCCAGCTGCTGCAGACTATGGAGCCCTACTTCAAGGTTTATCACGACTACATAAACACCATCCGTCAGCAAAGCATAACAGAGTTCTTCGCCCGCAACCCACCACAGCCAGCCCAAGCCAGTGATAGTGACAGAGGCAGAGACAGTGATGATGACTTTGAGGGATTTGTCAGGGAGGCACTAGTAAGTGTGGATGACACCGATGAAGACTAGCCCGAGGGCCAGTAGCCTGCCCTCTGCCTCAGAACCAGCCTCCATTCCCCTACGCCGACCCATCTCTTCTACTAACGTAAGTGTTAACCCCAACCTTGTTTTTTCTAACCTAACCTTCAGTATACAGTGGGGTATGCTATAACGAACGGATCCTACTACGAATATTCCTATAATGAACGGTTTTACCTATAAAATTGAGAATGCTATAACGAACGAAACTCCTACAACGAACATTTAAAAAAAAAAAATTTTCTTACTAATTTATTGTTTTTTTTATAACAAGTATTAATGATATTCTTTATTTCAGGGGTTTAGATGCATATTTATGCACTTTTTTACAATTTTTACAATTTTATATTATATTTTTCAATGTTAAGTGGTTGTATTTGGGGGCCTGGAACGGATTAATCCTATAACGAACAAGGTTCTAGAACCAATTAGATTCGTTATAGCATACCCCACTGTATTATTCTCTTATTGATTGTTCCCTTCTATATTATGTGTGTGAATACCGTCATAAAGTTAAGATGTTATTTTTAGTAAAACATACGTATTGTGTCAGGAAAAAGTGGAGTTTGGGGGTCGGCCCGGTCTCTTTCAAATAATCCCATGTTATGTTGTTCACTTTACGCGTTTCTCACTTTACACGGGCCGCTGTGGGTTCAATTAACCTCATAAAGTGAGGGTTCACTGTATACAAAATATCCTATAAAAACACAAATGTAAATTTCGAGCCATTTTCGATATTCCCGTGCGATGCGGCAAACAGACGCCACCCTTTCCTGCCTCAGACACCCGCTGCTCTGAGAAGCCTCAGCCCACACGTACCTACCGTACTGTGAACACTACTGTGACTGCGGGAGGGCAGATAGATGCCGGGACAGCAGGGAGAGGCTGGCAATGCGGGTGTTGCCAACCTCAGCGAATTTTTTTATTTACTTGTAAATAGATTTTTTTTGTATATACAGTGGGGTATGCTATAACGAACGGATCCTACTACGAATATTCCTATAACGAACAGTTTTACCTATAAAATTGAGAATGCTATAACGAACGAAACTCCTACAACGAACATTATTTATTTATTTATTTTTTTTCCTAATGTATTGTTTTTTTATTACAAGTATTAATGATATTCTTTATTTCAGGGGTTTAGATGCATATTTATGCGCTTTTTTACAATTTTTACAATTTTTTATTATATTTTTCAGTGTTAAGTGGTAGTATTTGGGGGCCTGGAACGGATTAATCCTATAACGAACGAATGCTATAAAGAACAAGGTTCTAGAACCAATTAGATTCGTTATAGCATACTCCACTGTAACTGTGTTTTCGTTTTTCCATTACAGTATTATACTACAATATGATTAGTTTCAAATAATGATGTTAATAAATGCCGGCACAGTGCATCAGTGATCAGTGTGACCACTGGGCCGTGAGTGGAAAGCATGGCGTGGTTAAGTGCATGACCTACCTGAGCTGTTTGGTGGCCACAGGTACAGTGATTCCTAAAAGAGTATTCGCGGTTTTGACTTTTCGCGGGGGTTTGAGGAACGTAATTCCTGCGAAAAACACAGGATTACTGTATTAAAAAAGAAATCTTTATGATACGAGAATTCAAAGGGAGGTATTTTTGGGGCACCAGGACACGAGTGAAAATATTTATAGTGAACGAAAGTGTATAAACTTTTACTCATAACATCTGTTCTAGTTGTGTTAGAAAGATGAATTTGATACCATAATGATCCTGAATAAATTCTGTACAAGAATGTTCTAATAAAGCTCCTTAAACAAAATATCTCTTACACTATATAATGATGGGGCCTCGACTTATGAAAAAACATAAGAAATGTTGACACCCAAGTCTATACAATCACTTCTAATTATTGTATTTTAAGGCATAGAAGACAACTTTTTTTTTTTTCTTTTAAAAATGGCAGGTTCCCAATTGCTGCTGGGTAGACAGAGGCAAATGGCATAATGAAACTTGCCCATAATTTCACCCTGCCTGGGCATTGAACCCGGGTTCGCTTGCTTGCAAGGCGAGCATGCTGACCATTACACCACAGGTCTCTAATGGTGTAGGTATACAGTAGTGCACTAAGGAAGTGTAAGTTGCTATTCGCGGTTTTGTCAATTCACGCTATTCCTTGTGTAGAAGCCCGTCTAATAGGGGAATGGGACGATTGGGCGCAGCCGTTTGGCTGCGGACGTTTGGTCGCCAGCTGATTTGGCGCCAGGTTTTTGGGCGCCATACATTTTGGTGCTATGAAATAAAATGTTAATTTAAAAAAATTTAAAATTGTTAATCAATAAAAAAAATTATGTAACTTTTTTTTTAGCTCTTCATTTGGTAATTATGAGCAAGGCTCCTCAGGTACTCGACAGCATCTATGTTTTCACGTCTAAGAACGGTTTCAAGTATTCTTCTATCTGCATCTCTATACTTTTTTTAGTTTCTGCGGTGGTTCATGCCCAGCTAGTAACCGTTCATAATATGCATCTCTACCTTTCTGTAATGTACACAGCCCATCTATTAATTTCCATATGGTGGGATGTTGCATACTAAGATCACATTTTAATCGACAGTGGGCTGCCTCCGAATGATTATTTGTGCGGTCTTCCCCGTTTAAAGTTCTCTGATAAAAGTTAGAGGAGCTCGTCTTCCATTTCTTCGTCTGTTTTGACGACCAACATATGTATCTTCAAACTAGTTGAGTAAACCTTGAAGTTCTTGCAACAACTCAGTCGCTAAAGCATCCAGATATTTGTCAATCTTGTTCAAAGGTACAAAGGCAAGGACAATACTAATCATTATAGCTTTTAACGCAAAATCTGGATCAGTGTTATACAGATTAGTGAAACCCAATCTAGCTAGATGTTTTTGCATATTTTGGGCTAAATGAAAAAAAGCATCCTTTTATTTGAACATCAGGGAATGAGTCCTTCATAGCACTGTGCACAGCTTGTTGAAAATCAGAGACGATTGAAGTGGGTGTCAAATTGGGTTCCATTTCTTTCAATAACTCGAACATTCTCATGTATGTGGTGCGTTGCTTGTTTGGCAAAAGAGCATAAATCTGAGAAAAGAGGCTGGGAGCAATACTGAATGTGTCATCGACAAACAACATATCAGATGTCACCAAATGTTGGAGCCAGCTCGCTCTTCCGAAGATTAATATCTGATTGGGGCCTGGTCCACTATCACACAATCAAAAATTTTCATCCACTCCTGGTTGAAGGACGTATGTTTTGTAGCATTCTGGCAGAACTAATTGTTGGAAACCTGTAGGATTGGTGGGGGCGTTGTTCACTGAATTACGCTTTCTACGTATTATTTTTCTCAAAGCAAACATATTTAGTTATGGCAGTTAGACTGGCTTGGGATAAGTCTGTCAAACATTCATTAACAACTACAGTCGGTGACTCGAGTCTCTGCTGCTCTCTTTTTTATATTAGTTTTGACAAGTGCAACCTTTAGTTGTGCAGTTGAAGCTTCATGCGAATGTATGTTCAGCTCCCTTACCACCTCTCCAGCTTTAGACGTAGAGGAATCCACTATGCGCAAATTTTTCTTTACCACATTTCGTTAATACTTCCTCAGCCATCATATGCATAAACGAAGGGTATTTAGTTAAGCAAAATATAAAAAGATGGCAAAAGAATGAAACACTTGTGGCAGAGCACCCGCAGCAAACACAATTGAGACTAAAGAGGAACTCTGACGTCACCTGTTGGCATGAACAGTAGTGCCATCTGTCGCCTGAGCAAACAGCTAAACGAGGTTGAGTACAGTATTACCCTGCCTAACGCGGTTTCACTTAGCGCGTTTTACCGTATACGCGGTGCCTTGCCAGAGCTGAATTTTCACTTAACACGGATTTTTCCACATATACACTGTGAGCGTCCGGCTCGAGACGCGCCACCCACCCGCCTGCCTGCCTGCGCTCATCGCCTCTCCCTCCTCCTCCCTCCGCTTGGGCAAGCGGCGCGGTAAGGTTGCGCAGTGTGTCTTTGTTGCGTTATCACTGACGTCATATGACGTATCGGACTGTGATTGGCCATGCATCTCTACCCCCCTCTGCTGCTAGCTGTAATTGGCTTAAACTATTATGACGTGACCACCCTGGGGAGGGAGGGAGGAAAGACGATGCTTGACCTAGCCGCAGCAGTTTCATCTCTCAAGGCCACACCGTGTAAACGCGCATCCATTGTTCCATAAAATGGCTTCCGCCGGACCACCACCGCCACCAGAGAGAGACCTTTCCTTACCTGGACCCAGCGGCACTAAGCCAAAGAAGACACGACGTTCCTTAAGCTACGAGGTGAAGTACCAAATTGTTCAAGATTTGGAGAAAGGAACACGGCAAGTTGATCTCGCGCGCCAGCATGGCGTCAACGAATCTACGATTCGCACGATCAAGAAGGATGCAGCCAAGATCAAAGAGCACATGAAAATCACAAAGTCTGCAGGTGCTTCATCTATCAGGTATTGCCAGAACAGGGTGCTGGCAAAAGTGGAAAATTTGCTGGCGAGTTATTTGATTCGTCAGGCGCGACGCAACATGGCGGTGGACACGCGCTCAGTGCAGGAGTACGCACGTGAGCTATACGCAGCATTGTCACGTAAGCTGAGAATTGCAGAGCCCAAACCCTTCAATGCTTCCTCTGGTTGGCTGCATAGGTTTAAGAAGAGGAACAAGATCACCAACATCAACATTGGTGGTAAGGAAGCGAGTGCTGACCGTGTGGCGGCTAGAGATTTTCCTCCGTTCTTACGTGAGATTATGGAGGAAGGACAGTACACTGACGACCAGGTGTTTAACATGGACGAATCTGGTCTTTTCTGGAAAAAGCTACCTTCCAGGACCTTCATTGTCCAGTCTGCCAGCAAGGTAAGGGGTCGGAAGTTGCAGAAGGAACGCATCACCGTCCTGTTTACCACCAATGCCTCCGGTACCCTGTAAACCAAAGTTATCGGTGATTCACACAGCCCGCAAGCCGCACGCCTACAAGAATATGGACATGAACAAGCTTAATGTCCACTGGCTAACCGCACGTAAGGCGTGGATGTCCTCTTCTCTGTCCCTCTTCTGGTTTGACAATTGTTTTGTTCCCGACGTGAAGAAATTCTGCGAGCAACAGAATGTTTCATTCAAAATTTTGTTGCTCTTTGACAACGCACCTGGACACTCGCCCCTACTTATGGATCGTCACCCCAACGTAAAAGTGGTCTTCCTTCCTCCCAACACTACGTCATTAATCCAGCCCATGGACCAGGAGTTGATCTGCAATGTTAAAGCTGCGTACTCTGCAAAGAAGTTCAAGCTCCTGAACGACTCTACCAACACCAAGGATGAGTTGCGTAAGCTGGGTGACACCGGCAGCGAGAGCAAAAGCAACGAGGACAAGGAACAAGAGGCGGTGACTCAAGAAGTTCTCGTCAAACAATTTTGGAAGAAGTTTAACATTAAACAAGCTGTAGACTTCTTGGTGGAGGCATGGGATCTGCAGACTATTGCTACGATTCGTCACGCATGGAGACATGTGTTGCATGGCATACCAGGTGAGAGGAGTGAACCTGTGACTGGTGAGGTTCAGACTCTTGCAGTAGCAGTGGACCTTGCCAGAGAAGCTGCGCTCAATATTACAGCTGAAGGCTTCTCCGAGACCACCAACGAAGACATCCTGGAGGTTATCAGAGATCCTGAAGTGACTGCCGACGAGATGTTGGAAGAAGAACACGTCAGCGAAGAGGAGGAAGAAGGTGCGTCATTCTCCGAAGAACACAGTTTAAGTCAGTGATATTAAGTGTGCCATAGAGTGTGCAGAGAAAATGAAGTCCTTCCTTTCCCGCGACAATGACGATGACCGCTATGAAGTCTTCCATACCCGGCTGGTGCAGGCTATGGAGCCGTACATCAAGGTGTACCAAGACAACATAAACACCAGCCGTCAAAAAAGCATAACCGAGTTCTTCGCCCGCAACCCACCACAGCCAGCCCAAGCCAGTGATAGTGACAGTGAAGTTGACTGAGGGATTTGTCAGGGAAGCCCTGACAACTGTAAGTGACAGTGATGGTGATTCACCTAGTAATGGTGATTCACCTGAGGGCCAGTAATCTGCCCTCTGCCTCGGAACCAGCCTCCATCCCCGTATGCCGACCCATCTCTTCTACTACCGTAAGTGTTCCACCTAACTTTTAGTTTCTCTAACGTAACCTTTATTTTTCCTATGTTAACCTTTATTTTTCCTAACCTAACCTCTTCTATATTATTTGTTTTTTCATACCATCATAAAGTTAAGATAAAATTTTTATTACAACAAAGTTATGTGTCGTCAAAAAGTGGTGTTTGGGGGTCGGGCTAGTTTCTATTGGAATTAATCCCATATGTTCTGTTGTTCACTTAACGCGGATTTCACTTAACACGGGACCCTCTGGGTTCTATTGACCGCGTTAAGTGGGGTACAACTGTAGTTTGGTAATAGTGAGTAGTAGAGGTTAGTTTTTAGTTCTGTTAGTTTCAAAGTCAGATACAAATGTTACTTTGCATATCAACTCTTGAATTTAAAAATATGTAGAATAAAAACCAGTTTTCCAAATAAACAATGTACTTAGTGCAAAAACGTCTGTCACCAAATGGGCTGGCGCCCTAATGGCCGTGCCAAATCGCCAGCGCCCAAACGGCTGCACCAAAAGATACCAAACTCATCTAATAGACAGTAGCATTTATAAATATGGGTTAATACATCAGTCTTGTATAACTCCATCACCCACTGTAATTTTCCATGAGCAGTGAGATGTCATGCAGTGATCATGTGGTCCGTGCACCGAACATGTGATCAGTAGTTTCCACTGGCAGGCGCCTTCCTAAAGAAGCTGACCCAGCTTTCTTTAGAGCAGGCTTACCCTCAGATATCACTCGACCATCACAAAGAATAGACGTGACTCACGAGCTATCCCAGATAAGCTTACCGTTTATTTCCTAACACTCACAGTTTACGGTGTTAATTACGGTGATATCCTTGTTGCCTGTGCAGAGACTAATTTTATAAATAAATGGAGAAAAGAGCATTTGGGTTCTGCAAACAAAACCCCAATTTATTTTTATATGTAGCCAAGTCACCTATCATCAGTCAAGCTCAGGTGACCGGAAATGGCCACATAAATGTGGCAGCTAAATGAACCTTCAAACCCATTATTATAATAAAATCCAGTGTCTTTAAACAAAGTGAAGATTTTTTTTGTGTGTGTCTTTTTCCATGGTGACACCAGGATATATCCCGTCGTGAGACATTACATCGAGTGATACATTTATTTGTCATCCCAGATTGATGTACAAAATTTTTTATGTAGAACATAAAAACTATGCGAGTTATTAATAACTCGCATCATTGAGGCAACACTGCTGCAGCTCCAAGCCGGCAACACCACACCCTGCTCACCATCTCCAGATGACTGCACATTCTTCATCCCCAGCGTGCGGATACCCCCCCATTGCCCCAGGCACCAACCCCCATCACCCCAACAAGTGAGGCGACACAAGTCTCCTGTTGTGATTAATCATCATTCAACATCCTATGAGCATTCTCTGCAAATCCTTCGCTCACCGCAAGAAGACGTAACACTACCGACAAATAATTCTTCCTTGCTCAAGGCTCGGTTGAGAAACACTCAGCCTTCAACACAAATTGTTTTGACTAAGTGATATTGCTGTTGGTCAATGCAGTGTGTTGTAATTCCCTTGTGAAACCAGCAGGATGCTTATAAACAGGGCACTAAGTGACCTGACACCACCGGTCGACGCCAAGAGTTCTCCCAATCATCATTCTCGAGAAACTCCGGCGGTGGATGCACCCTGTGACCTACCCTGTACCACCCAGTGATACACGCACGCAGTGACCCCTCAGTGTCATTGGGTTCGTCATTCAGCAGCAAACTCCAATATCGCTGAATTCATGGAATGCGGTCGTCGTGGGAACCGGGAGGCGAGAGCCTAGCAACTCACAAGTCATTGGATGCCTAATTGAATTCCTCATCGGCGTCATATTGCCTACTATCAACAAGGATTGACCGTGACATATTGCAATCTTCACCTTGCCGAGTGTCTAATACTCCTCTGAAGTCTACGGATTTCCAGACCAGACTTTCAATCAATTCCCAGAATTCGTCGATCCTAAAGTCAATGCTCCCTAAAATAGTTATGACACAGACATACACTATATTTTTAAACACAATACCATATTCTACAGCACACCATCACACCTCAGCCGCCATGATAGACTGGTTTTAATTTATAAGCGCCTTACTTTCTATATACTGTATATATTTATAATGAAGTATATTCGTATTATTTTTCACCTGTTCATTTATTGATACTTTAATTATTTTACTAGTAGTTTACATCATTTACTGTAAATGGATGGGCAAGGTTATTGTTTAGTCTAATTTGATTTTATTGTTTGGCATTTATGGATAACCCTTTTAATGTATCGCGTTCAGACATTACGGAATTAGCCGAGCAGTATCTGAGTAACTCGGATATTTCTGACTCGGTCCTAGCACTTGGCGCTACTGTAAACTTGCAAAAAACACAAGCGCCTTTTCAGAGACACTTGTCTTGAGAATAGTGAAAAATTTATTGATCAATCATTTGAAGAGTTAAACAGTAGAACCCTTAGGTCTGGTAGTGCGTTCAACACAACCCCTTACTACGGGCCAGATCCCTCTCATCCTACAGATCTCACAGTGTGTCAGACAATCTTCCTTTACCGCCTGCACCCACTACTCCTTCAGTTAGGTCTCAGATGTCTAACAACTCACTAACCATGATTACAGCGAGTTCAGGCATGTCATCTAACAATGCTAATATTGTTCAAGTATTACCGCGCAGTGACCACGTTCGTGAGTTCACGCCAGATGATGATTATCACGTAACTAGGTTTTTAAGGTCATTTGAGGATACAGTCAGTTCTGCTAAAACGCGATAGTTGTGTTCTTGTAAAACCTCGCGTTGTAGAAATTCGTGCAATGGAAATAACAGGGCTTATGGAGAAAATAGGGTTAGGTGCAGATTACTCAATCGAAAAAAATTTAGTAGTTAGCCTAACACAAAGGATAGCACAGTCTAAATAAATGCTACAGTCATATCTAATAATGAAATCATACAGTAAATGTAACATATTACCTAGAAAAAATATGACTATAATTTGGTGGGGGAGAAGGGCAATTTTGAGGTTGATAAAATCAAGCTTCTCTTCAAGTGTTATAGCCTTTCTTTTACGATCACAAGAACGCTTCTTGGAGAGACATTGAACCCTCACTTTACACGGTCAATTGAACCCACGACGGCCCGCATGAAGTGAGAAACGCATAAAGTGAACAACATAACATATGGGATTAACTGAAAGAGACCGGGCCGACCCCCAAACTCCACTTTTTCAGACACTATACCTACGTTGTAGAAAAAAATAACTTCTTTATTTTATGATGGTAGGCATACACAATAATTAAGAGAAATATCAATAATATTAGGTTTTTTAACACTTACATTAGTAGAAAAGATGGCTGGGCACACAGGGATGGGCGGTTGGTTCCGAGGCAGAGGGCAGATTATTGGCCCTCACCTGTATCACTTGTATCAATATCCACCACAGAGGCTTGCAGGGCCTCTTTGTCAAACCCCTCAAAGTCAATATAAGTCCATATCCTCACTATCATTATCACTGACTTGGGCCGGCTGTGGTGGGTGAAGAACTCGGTAATGTTTGATGACTGGGCGACCTTGTGCGCACCCTGCCCGCGCCACTCTCCGCATAAAAGAGTACATGCACCGCGTAAAGTGAGCATTCCGTGTTCGGCAGGGTACAGCATAAACGTGGAAACGCGTAAAGTGAAACCGCGTAAAGCGGGGTTTTACTGTACAGTGACCCCTCGGTTAACGAACTCAATCCGTTCCAGAAGGTCGTTCGTTAACCGAAAAGTTCGTTAACCGAAACCATTGTTTCAATGGGTTTTTGGGTAATTGGTTCCAGCTCACCGAAAATTTCCTAAATTCAACAAAAATGGTAGAAAAGTTCACTTACTTTGAGGTGTGTATGTAGAAGGCTCCTGGATGATGATGATGATGGGAATTAGAATGGGGGTGAAGGAGAAGGAAGAAGAGAAGGCATTGGGGTGGAAGAGAAGTCACCCCATGGCACCATTTCACCCCTAAAATTTTAGTTCTCTTGGTGTATTTCAAGATTATTTTCTTTAAATATACACTGCACTGCATTATATATTGTCAATATGTAAAATATATTTCAAAATGACCGATAACTTGCTTGGAAACACAGAAAAAAAGCGTTTAGTTGAAGAGAGTCTCCAGCAAGATGTTACCTCCAGTGAAAACAGAAAGAGACTAACGCCTGTTTGCTGTGTTAAGAGGCTGGATGCCGCGCATTAAACTCGTCACTTTACCTTCAATTATGTTCAATAATTGTTAAAATGACTAAAAAATTTAATATTAAACTTTTAAAATTATTGAATCGTATAAATTTCATGATATTTACTAAAATAATAAGGAATTCAATCCCTAGAACCGATTAATGTATTGGCGGACTGATACTAAAGCTGGTTGCCCGGCCAGTGCAAGCGAAAACATGTTGAGGTCGGTTCGTAAGAAATTCGTGAACCGAATTTTTGTTCGTTAACCGAATTGAAGATCCTTACGGAAGGCAGTTCGTTAACCGAGGCATTCGTTAAACGAGGGGTCACTGTATTCTTCTTTTCCATATTCACAGTAAATACCACAAAATTGGAGAAATAGTAAGCAAAAATCACTGAGGACGCTTCAAAACAACCCACGTGTTTAAACTGATAGCTTGATGTAAAACGCTATTAGTCCGCACTGCGAAACATTTTTTATTTTTTCATACGGTATTTATGGGAACAGCTAAATTTGCAAAAAAAAAGGATGAAATTTATAGAGTCCCTATCAAATAACACTTCACAAACAAAACACATGAATCATTTGAACATGTGATGTCGAACGTGAACTGTAAATACTGCATAACCCCGCGCCAAGCGACAGTACACTTAAAACGTTTGAGTGGAATTGCTTTTTACAAATATTGTTCTTCTATTCACCGATCGCGTTACAGCCATTGACAAAACACGCGTTATAGCAGAACTGACTGAACTATGAAGAACATTCAGATAACAGGGGAGGCATTTACAGGAAGGTAGTTTTGCTAGTGAACACTTAGATGCCAGTCGTCTAGCGGAACCCTTCATATCATATTTTTACAAGGACTTTAATCGGACTTTTTGAATTGGGTGCACAACAAGGTCACCTAAACTGGATGTTTAGATGGGTTGACCGTCTTACTCGTGCCGTTCAATCAGAGAATACTATGAAGAGTGTCTCCATAGCTAGTGATGTCTGTCAAGACATCAAGGCTAATTTTGGTGGTTCACCCTGGTTACAGATTGACGGAAAAATTTCACTAGACACTTTTGCAAAATTAGTGGAATTTCTTAATTTTATAGTGACGATCCATGACCCTACGATCATGCCAAGACAAATGATTATACCCGCAATTGATTTAATTCTTGATTTCACAGGTAAGATCGCAATTAAGACACGGCGTACTCACCTAGCGAGGATGGCTACACCTGTTGCCTCAATGCAACAAAGCGTTCCTAAGATCTCTGGCGCAAAAGTCAAGCAACCTATAGTGTTATCGCCGATGGCTTCAGCTACAGTGCTAGCGTGTGATGCCATTAAATCTTTCGACCTGTGACCTCGCCAGATGTAGAAGTGTTTACAGACAAGTCCTGGTTCTGCTGAGTGGACTGTCTTAGACTGGTGGCGGTGGCTGCCCGCCCCTCCATGAGACAGATCGCCCTCTCTAGTGATGCTGTGAAGACCAGCCTTCTGTCCGAGAATTTGTGCTGGGACGATTTACGCAATACTGTTTTCTCTTGGAACACCATACTGATCTGCAGTGACCCGCACTTGTTAGTACAGCCTTAGTGATGACATACCCCTCGGTACTGAAATATTGTTGACTAATTACGCCTACTCGTTTCTGCCTAACCTGGAGTAATAAGACAATGCAGAATGAAGCGAAGCTAAGATTAATAGAGTTATGAACTTTGTGTTATGTCAGTATGTTTAATAAATTGTAATTAAGATAAAATTATGTGAGATAGACTAATTATGTATCAGATGGATCACCTTGTAATATTATGAACGCCTTCTCCTATGCAGGTTTAGACCACATCAATAAATATTGAATGCATCAAAAGACGGGTTTCAATCATTCCCTTCGACTTGCCCGTAACCTGAACGACATTAACTAAGGCGTTTACAGTCTAAACAAGTACTGGGGGGGGGGGGGGGGGGGGTGTCGAAGGGAATTCTGAACTACCATGAGGAACAAAGGAGCCACCAACGCAGGTAGTTTCAGCGTGGGACAGCGTAGATCGTCATAACGTCAGCACAAGAGACAGTGATGTAGTGTGTCGCGTGTTTATTTCTGAGAATACGTATATTCATTCAGTCACAGTTAAGGTAAAATACTTGTGATGTAATATTTTAATGAAAATATGGTATCGTAGTTTTCTTTTTTCAAATTTAATTAACAAATATTGATGTTTCAAACGTAATGAACAAAAATTTATGTCCAGTATCTATAAATAAACTTAATAAATGAATACTTTATGTTTTACATCGTCCTGTGCTACCATACCATGGATTTGGCTACTTTGGGCTAACTATGATGAGGCAAGAGATCTGCCCTAGCAACTGTACCGACACTCACAGCTGGTGGTGTGTTGGTGCATGGTTTCCATTGTTTACTGGTAGTTACCGGTAAATATTTTTCAACCTAACGAAACTATTACCCGTTTAGAGGTCGACCCCCAATTTTTTGCCAAATAATTTGGTCTTAAAAACTCGAACTACACACAGGTATATACGGTAAATGGCTATCTGTTAAGTAACCCCCGCATATGTTAAGGGCCGACTGTAATCACTATCTTCTAAGAATTCCAGCAATGTTTATTATATTCTCCCATGTCAGTTCAGTGATTTTTTATAGGAGAAAAACTTTAAGTCACTCTTAAGGACAGATAAATAAATAAGCACTAGACCTTGGCATCAACTGTCAAACATATCACCTCACTCCCCCCCCCCCCCCCCAATCTTCCCAGCTGAGTTGATTTCTGAGTGTTTGTTTCAACATAATACTACAAAAAACAATGTTTTGTTTATTCTAGGAGATGGGCTGAGGTGCATCTGGGTAGACTCAGTCATTTTAGTATTTTGTGTTTCTCTCAAGTACCAAACTAAATTATTCCATTGAAACAACACTTCGATTTATTGCAAATTCCGTTTAAAGTGACCTCTCTTGGAACCTATCTCGTGTCATATCGACGTTCCACTGTACTATCAAGGTACCACAGGCTATATCCACATTTCAGTTCTTGCCTAGCCTATGTTTCGGCCTTGGGGGGGGGGGGGGGTCGACTTATACGGCGAGTATAGGCCTAAACCTGAATTTTGAACTAAAAATCTTGGTCAACTTATATGCCGCAACTTACGGTAAATCCAACTATTACCAGTTACAGACTTTTTACATTTATTCTATGATATACCTACCCCTCTCTCTCCAAATATTTCACAATTTTCTAATCAAACCTTGTGGGCTCCATAATATGGTTACGTGTGCACTACAAGTTGGGGACCACTGCTCCATACAGTAAACCCTCAATATAACAGACTAAGTGGGGAGGAAGGCTGGTCCGTTAAAGCAGAAAGTCCGTTATATCCAGATCAGGAATAATAATGAACTCAGTCTGTCTCTATTATATACCAACATAGTCCAAAGTGACTATGTGGGGTCACTTTACAATACTAACACCTGCCACCACCTTGACTTGCCACCACCAGTAATATAAAGAGCGAGCTTTTAAGGGAAGTTGAATGCTACCAAGAAATTTTTTACACAAAGAGGAGTGCTGACTGGCTGTGCTCGTAAATGGGTAACGTCGCTCTCATTGGCGGAGAGACTTAATAAGCATGGCTGCTGTCAATGAGTCCCAATGATCAGTCTTATAATTTCTGCCTTGTATTATGGTTTGCACAATTTATTTCCTAGTAAAAAATAATTCCAGGACGTGCCACCGAGTTTTTTCCGTAGACAACGGGTGTCATGTTTGTGATCTGGTGGTGCAGAAAGTGGTTTCTTGTAGCTGATAATGAGTGTTGCCAACCATGTGGGTTGTGTGTTTGTCTCCATATACAACACAGACACTTCAGCATGTTTCATGATGCCACAGAGAGCAGTATGAGATTTGGCCGCTGCCGCAAAGTTGTCAGGGCAAGATAATTACTTTTTTGATCTAATGGATAGTATTGATACTGATTCAGATGCTCTCTCTGATGATAGCGAAAGTAATTATGAGAGGGAGCTTTTGAAAGAAACAAAAGGCAAGGAGCATAATATATCATGTTCAAGTGATACTGATTAAGATGATACCCTCTTGTGTGACCATATTATTTTTCATATATATTGTATAAGGTGCATTCAGAAACATTGTTGAAAGAATATAGTTTGCAATTTTCATTAATTGTATTGTTTTGGGGGAAAAGAGGGTAAAAAGCCACACAAAAGATATGAAAAGGTCACACTTGGGAACGCATCTCATTATTATTGCTTTATTTTAATGGTAATTAATGATTCACGATACGATGATTCACCTTACACTGCAATATTGGAGGACACATTATCGTCGTTATTCGAGGCTTTAGTGTACCCGAAATATTTTTTTCTGATATTCCTAAAAACCCTATGTGGGGGGTACCACAGCACCCAACCACCGAGGCAAAAGGGTTTATGAATCAGTATTATGCAGCGTACTGTAGGGCTAAATGGGGTACTACTTGCAACAATTTGGATACAAATGGACCTGAGTCCATATTTTTTTTTAACATATTGGGCCCCGAGTTTCTTAATTTTTACTTTAACAAACCTTTGTCCGTAATGGATAAACCTAGTCCAAAAGGTGTCAAAATATCCATTAAAGTTGAGGTCCATTATATCAGGGGTTTACTGTAGTAGATTTGAGAGGAGGATTTCCATCTCCATTCACTCCTGCTTAGATAAAAATTATCTTTGAACTTTTCATACTCATACACTTTTAGACCTTTACAACTCTGTTACTGATTTTGGTCTTAACCCACCTCTTATGAGGCTTATCATTCCCCTCCTACCTTCCACTATGTTTGCAAGAATAATACTGTAATCATCCTACTGTCATTAGTTTCATCCTATCATCATTTTACATATTATACCAAGCAAGGTGGAAACCAAACAACTTAATACAAATCATTCTAAAACAGGTAGAAATTAAGATAAATACTGTAAAACTGCAGTGCTTCTGAAAAGGCTACCAAACACTCACTCAAAATTGCGTCCAGTAGTTGCAGGATAAAGAATGGACAGCTTGAGTTTCTTGTCTGGGCCAATGATAAAAACAGCACGGCATGTGAGAGGCATACCAGTAGCAGTCTTTTCATCTGGGTCAATCATGCCGAGGGTAACAGCAAGATCACGATCTGGGTCGGCTATGATTGGGAATGGGAAGTCTCCACTTAGGCAATTGTATGACTGAATGTCCTGCAAAGCAATTTGGCATAATTAATCCAAGTCCTAAGGAAGTATACAGTAGTTCTTCTGATAAAGAAATGTCTTGTACACCAAATTTGAAAGGTAAATTTCATATAGGTAATACAGTAGAATCCTGGTTATCTGGCACCTATGGAGATTGAGAGGTGCTGGATAGATATATTTCCCTGTTAGTTAAACCTCACTCTTAGGATACCCAATGCACAGTGCTACAGGTTGACTTTGCAAATTTGTGTCTTTCATGTCCGTTTTCCATAAATCCAAGCATTTTCTTGAGCGTTTCCCAATTTCTGTGTTTTTCACTTGTCTGTGTTCATTTGAAAATTGAAATTGCTTTGAAATTTAAACTCATGAAAATGCACCGATTTGCAGAACGGACTTCTTTAACACTTATTCCACTCTGTGTACACGATGTGGCCAAAAAATAAAAATTATAACATTATAAAATAAACAAAATGAAGAGCATGGATAATGTAATGCATGTGTACGAAGTGGACCCTGTAAATCCGGATTTTTAAAGATTTGTAAAAAAAAAAAAAATTCGGAGTTCTGGGCTAAGACGCCTCCCCAAGAAGCATTCCCAAAACAGGGTGAAGGTATTTTAGGGTTAAAGTTTTTCATATAAAATGTCACAGACTAAACTTATCAGAATATAACTTGCATTGCTGGAATCCTTGCATGATATCAAATAGTTTGCAGAAACAAATTTTTTTAGTTCTTTAGTGTACCAGGTTGACAACCCCTTATCCAAAATTCCGATAACCTCTGAAAACCGAAAGTTTTTTCGTGGAGCAATTTTTTTTTTTTTTTTTTTAATACAGGGATCATCCTACCCGGGCACAGATCACTGACCCACATCGGGGCCTGGGGGGTGGGGGGGGGGTGCAGTAATAATAATAATAATAATAATAATAATAATAATAATAATAATAATAATAATAATAATAATAATAATATTATTATTCATAGTAAATAAAATTTATAATAAAAAACAAAAATAAAATAATGAAAACAATAATAATAATAGTACAAATAATAATAATAATAAAAAAATAATCAAGAAATACAAGAATGAAAAAAAGATCAAAGTGAGAAACACGACTTGGATCTATGAATTATTACTATTACATTTTTGCCCCCCCCCCCCCCCCCCCCAGGCTCCAATGTGGGTCAGTGACCTGTGCCCAGGTGGGCTGATCCCTGTATTTAAAAAAAAAAAAAAAAAAAAAAAAAAAAAAAAAAATTTACCTTACCATTCTGAAATCCAAAATACATCTGGCCCCAAGGATTTTGGATAAGGGATTGTCAACCTGTAGTACATTTGAGTACAAACTGAGCACAATAATGTTACTCAAAATTATGGCTTTTTCACAGGAAAGCCTATATAATTAACCCCAGTAGTCAGGATAATATGTACAGTATAGTTTGGATTTACGCGGTCAATTGAACCCGTGGAGGTCAGCGTAAAACAAGAAACGCGTAAACGAAATAACAGAACATAAGGAATTAATTGAAATAGAGACTGGGCCGACTCCCAAAGTACACCTTTTCAGACACAATAGTTATGTTGTAGTAAAAATAACATCTTAATTTTATGATGGTATGCACACACAATTAGTATTTAAGAGAAATACAGTCGCCGGTTAATGTCCATTCAAATAATGGACTCGACTCCCCACCGCCCACCTTCCCTCCCTACCAGAGAAATGTTTGGGGAAAAACAATATGTTTACATTTTTAGTAATAAATAATACCTCAGACTAAAGTTAGGATAACATAATTGACATTGCTGGATTCCTTGCAAGACAGGGAATATTTTGAATATAAACGTCATATATTTTGCACAAAAGATAAAATTTTAGCTCTTTCTAAGAAAATTCTTAAATTACATCTAACATTTGTATGTCTAATGCAAATTTTAGGATGTTTATATTTAAAATAATCACCATCTTATAAGAATTCCAGCAATGTAAATTATATTCTGGCAGGGTAATTTGTATGAATTTTATGAGCTAAAAACAAATTTCTCCAGTAAATAAACAAATTATACTTCACCCAGACACTATCTGTCAATCAAAATGCCCCACCTCCCGCTCACCCCCCCTCTTCCCACACTCGCTGGGTCCCCCTCTTCCCACGCTTACTGGGTCCCTCCCTCCCTACCAGAGAAATGTTTGGGGAAAAACAGCATGCTTACATTTTTAGTAATAAATAATACCTCAGACTAAGGTTAGGATAATATAATTGACATTTCTGGATTCCTTGCAGGTCAGGGAATATTTTGAATATAAACTTCATATATTTTGCACAAAAGGTAAAATTTTTGCTCTTTCTAATAAAATTCTTAAATTACATCTAAAATTTGTATGTCTAATGCAAATTTTAGGATGTTTATATTTAAAATAATCACCATCTTATAAGAATTCCGGCAATGTAAATTATATATTTTATGAGCTAAAAACATATATATCTTCAGTAAATAAACAAATTATACTTCACCTGCATAAATGATGAAATTTACCGCGTAATTAAAACATTTCATTCTGGCAAGGTGCCGCATAAATGACCAAATGCGTAAACAAAAACCGTGTAAATCCAGACTATACTGTATAGTTCTGTATTTTTGGTGTTTTTTATAATTATCTTCATTTATTGCTTCTATATATTTTGTACATTCACCGAAAGATTCAGACAGGTGGTCCCCCCCTTTTAGTCAGGATCTTCAAGGGTTTACTGCATTTTAAAGTCAAGTAATATATATACAGTATCATATTTTCTTCTAATATTTAATACTATATGTTATATTATTTGTGATGAAACATATACAAGTACCATAAAAGTCTGGTCATACAAAAATATAATGATGAATAAACAAAAATATTTTTGGAACCTTTACAGTGTCATACAATATGACACACTGGACCAAGAATTCTGAACCAGTCGGTCAGTGATCGTTGCAAAGGCCATCAGACCCAGAGGTGCAGAATTTATTTATTTTTTTGACTGTACATCACCGTCTAACATTTTGGTCCCCAACTTCCACATGGTGATCCACGACATCTCAATTCTATATCATTCACAGACAGCTATTTCTAATTTCTCCATCTCCTTTCACTGAGCAAGTCTATAACCATACAGTACACTAGTTTCATCACCTACCATTTTAAAACATTTCTCCAATAAATTAGCCATGATAAACTATTCTAAATGTCACCTTGATCCAGCCATGATGGTCCTCAACAGAGTCACAGGAAATTGCCATCAGCTTCACATTTCTCTTTGTAAACTCGGGAACCAATTTTGCGACACGGCCCAACTCGGTGGTACACACAGGGGTGTAGTCAGCGGGGTGGGAGAAGACAACGCCCCATCTGTGGATATAATTGCAAAGGAAGCTGTGATAATTAAGAAGAGGAAAAAGTAATTGTCTTTTAATATTCATGCACTTCTGCTCCTATCTCTTCACACTGACAACTAGTTTTCAATGTCCCAATAATAGCTAGTCAGGTGAATATAGATTACTACACCCTATGTGTCAAGAGCTACTACTGTGTAACATGTTTGTTCAGAATTTTGAAAAGAAAACCGATTTTTTATTTTATGCAGCAGTAATTGTAGATGTTCACAATAATGTACTGTACTGCTTACTTTTGCCATCTTTTGTCAATTTTTATTCATTTCAAACTGGTGTTGGACATACAGCATCAGATATTGATTAACCTTAATAGAAAGATTTGCAAATAAACATGTGTAATGCTGTGTCTTTTATTTTTACCTTTAGTTAACTACCTTTTTTTTAATAAATTACTGTGAATTTATTTTAATATTTGAGACAATTAATAATTTTGTTGTTACTTTTTACTTTCAGTACTGTACTTGAGTACTTTATGAACGAGATAATTTTTACCTTTATGCGAGTAACTTTTTGCCAATGTAGCAATACTTTCACTTATGTAACAAAGTCCAGTACTTTTTACAACTTACACACACACACACTCCAACATCATGCATGTACACATGCACACAAACATCACCCACACACATACTCCCCAACATCACCCACACACATAACCTCCAACATCACTCACACACTACCACTACTACTACTTTGCTGTCACTCGGAATCAAGTATGACAATCATCCAGCTATGAGACAATGATACGAGTTATTAAGGATGTCACCTTCATTGGTGAGATTTAAGGCGACTAAAGAAGCCGATACGAGACCGGCAGGGACGTTCACAGATGTTGAACATGTGGGTGACAACATCTAGAGCGGGAAGGGAGGAGGCACTCTCTTTCTGGCGTTGGCGCTTGTCTGATTCGGTTGCAGTCGGGCTAATTCGAAAGTATCGACACTTTCTTGTGTGGTGCTCCTCCAAGCATTACGGTGTGGAGAAATCATCTCCCAGGTGAGGGGGTCGATTTGGCACTTCTTCAGTTTTGTCTTAAGACTATCCTTATACCTCGATGCTCCTACAGTTGGTGTCAGCGAGAATACACTGGCATTTGTTCTTGTCTTCCCAGAGAACTCAGAGGATGGAACGTAGACTACGTTGGTTAAAGTTTTCAAGTGCCTTCAGGTGCCTCCTCCTGTATGTGACCCAAGTCTCACTGCCATATAACAGGGAGGGGAGGACCACTGCTCAATATACATGCAACTTTGTAGATAATTTCAGCTCCCCACAGCTGAAGCCACAGGTACGGAGTCTCCCAAAGGCTTGAAATGCACATCAGATCCGATGTTGAATCTCTTCATCGATGTCCGAGGTGGAGGACAGGTAGTGGTGGAGATGTGGCTGAACGAGGGGCAGGCTGAAAGAGAATCCAAGTCTTACGTACATTAGGGTGTGACAGTTGCCCCAACTTTGTCCTACAATGCTGTTCAAAATTTTGGTGTTGCATATTGACATAAAAAACACCCACGTGCAATTTCTTGAAGATTCATGCATATTTGAGCGAGCACCAGCAATTTAAAAAATAGCGATTTTGCTTATACGGCATACACGCCTATTCAGTACAGTAGCACCCCGATTTACGCGGTCAATTGAACCCACAGGGTACCACGGAAAGTGAAATCCGCGTAAATGGAACAACAGAACATATGGGATTAATTCCAATAGAGACTGGCCCGACCCCCAAACTCCACTTTTTGACGACACACAACTATATTGTAGTAAAAATTTTATCTTAACTTTATGATGGTATGCACAATAAGTAATATAGAAGAGGTTAGGTGAAGAAAAATAAAGGTTAAGTTAGGAAAAATAAAGGTTAGGTTAGGAAAACTAAAAGTTAGGTGTAACACTTACGTTAGTAGAAGAGATGGGTCGGTATACGGGGATGGAGGGTGGTTCCGAGGCAGAGGGCAGATTACTGGCCCTCAGGTGAATCACCATTACTAGGTGCATCACCATCACTATTAGTTTCAGTTGTCAGGGCTTCCTTGACAAATCCCTCAGTCGCCTTCACTATCACAGAACAATGGATGCACGTATACACGGTGTGGCCTGGAGGGATGAACCTGCCGCGGCTAGGTCAAGCGTCGTCTTTCCTCCCTCCCTCCCTCCCCGGGTGGACACGTCATATTACTTTATACCAATTACAGCTAGCAGCAGAGGGGGGGTAGGGATGCATGGCCAATACGTCATATGACGTCAGTGATAACGCAACAGACATGCACTGCGCAACCTTACCACGCGGCTTGCCCAGGAGGAGGCGGGTGGGGCGAATCTAAAAATAGCGTTGAGCCGGACACTGCGCGTATATGGGTAGATGAACCGCGGAAAGTGAAAGTTCGGTTCTGGCGAGGCACCGCATATATGAGAAACCGCGTAAAGCGAGGTAATACTATATATGAGATTACACAACCATCATAAGGGATATTAACACAAATCATTTGCCTGTCTTAATTAAAAGCTGTTATCACTAACACAAAAAAGTTAATCATTCTTATTCTCTCATGGTACATTAAGGGGTTTTATCATATATTCACAAGGTATTATTTCTCTAGAGCAAGAAACCATGATTTCTGTTCGGAAACAGATGATTGTTTGCGCTGATTAGGAACGAGGAGTCTGTCATTTTCTACTACTTGAAGGACTTCTTGAAAGTGCTCCTCATCCCTAGCAACATTAAGAAAGTCATGACAAAGTGTTACATCACGCTCTGCAGCCTCATCGACGATCTGAAGCTTGTCCACAACCCGTTTCATGTTCAGGTAGTCGTCATGATCCGCCCATTCACTGGCTGGATTGTGGAGAAACTGATAAGGCATGCCTAAAATGGTGAAGAACCAGCTTGAGTCAGGCCCAATTAGGTCCACCAGGGCAGTGCCACTTTCTGGGACAGGGGGAAGATATGGCTTTCCAGAGCCCCCATGACTGAGCCCCACTCTCTCAGTAACTTCAGTGCCTTCATGGCAAAGAAGGGCCTTCCTCATCTCCTCGTTTGTCCTTTCTTGTACTTGGGACGAGAACAAAGCCAGTGGGGCCAACTTCTCAGTTAGGTACCAAGTGTGTCAACCGAATGCCACACTTGCTTTGTCAACTATTGTGGCGTCATATGGGGAAAATTCAGCCATGGTTTCGACCAAATTCAAGTCATTCAGTGGTGTACTTGCTGGAACGGGGCAAACAATCCACCATGGGACATAAACAGCGACTGTGAACACAGCAAACCGTTCTAACTTGCTGATTTGACTTTTAGTCACAACCTCGGCTTTGGGAAACTGCTCTTTGATCTGGTCTGACGAAAGAACAATCTTGAGGGTATAGAGCAGTTCAGCCATCCACCTTGCTTTGTGACGTGCGCCGGGGTAGACCATCGTGAAGTTCACTGGCTCGGATCCTTTAGTTACAAGCAGCAGATAAAGCTCTACCAGCTCCTTGTAGTCGCCACGTGTAAATGGTTGGGCTAGAGATTCACGGAAGAAGTCAGCCATCTCCTGCTGGCGCTCCTCAAACACTCCAGGCATTGCGGGATAGTACTATTTCTTTTTTTCATTGTACGCCAGTTGAGAGAAATGGGTCTTGAACCTAGAAATGCAATTATTGGGATTATTGTATTTCGTACTAATCTATAATATTGTTTTTGGGGTATTAAGATTGATATGATCGATCATTTGCTTGGTGTTAGTATATCTTATAAATCTAATATGGAAATTCCACTAAATTTGTTCATTAGATAAAAATATTCCTTGTTATTTTGTAAAGCCGACGGTGCTAGCTCAAACATGCACCGATCTCCAAGAAAATTTACAGTGGTTTCCTAGATAAATACACAACAGACTTTGAACAGCATTGTAGGACCATTTTTTTATTTTTGGAGGGCAACAGTCA
The DNA here is from genome assembly GCA_958450375.1 of Homarus gammarus. NCBI lineage: Eukaryota > Metazoa > Arthropoda > Malacostraca > Decapoda > Nephropidae > Homarus > Homarus gammarus. The sequence goes on along the minus strand of CAUDMG010001794.1, from coordinate 2,024,901 downwards.
CACCCTAAAGGACACTACAGAATATTAACCCCATACAGGTAGTCGTCGACTTACGACCGAGATTGGTTACGGCCACCCGGTCGTAAGTTGATCTGGTCGTAAGTCGGCCTATGTTATAATTACCTTACGTATATTATAATGTGTAATGATAATATAATCATCTTTAAGTCATATTTTATCAACATTTTCTTTGTTCATTATTGTTACGGTCGTCAGGTTTAAGTAAATCACTGCATATTACAGTACAATTGGTTTATTATTTACACAACATACAAAAAAAAAAAAAAATACAGGTGCAAAACATATAAAACATTTTAGTTGCAAAACATACAAACACATACAAACATACAAAAAACATCTTATTGGCCGCTGGTGCTTGGCTGTGGATCGTCGGGGTCGTCAGCTGGGGCAGCCTTTGGAGTAGCCGGAGGAGTTGTTTTTTTCATGAATATGGTGAGCTTTGTCTGAATTGTTCGTTTCTTCTTCTCCTCGTAAATTTCTTGATATGGACGAAACGAATTGCGTGCCATCCGCTCAATCCTTGCAAATCGTTCAATGTTTGGGTCCATTCCTTCAAAATGGGCAAGAAGTTTATTTAGTAGATATAAACCTTCTGATAATCCCTTAGTGGTGAACGTCCTTTGTGGCTCCTCCTCCTCTTCGTTATCCGCTGCTTCTCTCCTTTCTTCTTCTGCTACATTTTCTTCTTCCAATTCGATTAGCTCTTCATTTGTAAGTTCCTCTGATTCTTGGTCTAGCAACTCCTCAACATCTTCCACTTCACATTCCAAAGAAAGATCTTTTGCCAGTTTTACTATTTTTTCCCGAATAACTTCAAGCTCATTTTCACTGTCAAATCCTGCAAAAGTATGAACATGGCGCTTAACACACTTTTTCCAGATGCCATTCATGCACTTCTCCGTCACAGCCTCCCAGGCGTTTGCCAGATTCTTGATACCCATAAGAATGTTGTACTGTTTCCAAAAGTCACGCAACGATAGTTCTGGGTCGGCATCTATAGCGGCTATGGCTTGGGCAAAGGTGGTTCGGAGATAGATAGCCTTGAAAGTAGCAATTGAACCTTGGTCCATAGGCTGCAAAATTGAAGTCGTGTTTGGCGGCATAAAAATCACTTTCACGTCCGGATGAATATCTGATAGATGAGGTGGATGTCCAGGCGCATTATCCAGTAGCAATAAAATCTTGAAAGGAATTTCTTTCGTCAAACAATATTCACGAGCTTGAGGAATAAAACAATTTACAAACCAGTCTTCAAACAGTGCCTGTGTCATCCATGCTTTACGGTTAGAACGAAAGTAAACGGGCAGCGTGTGCTTGTTTACATTTTTCAACGCCCGCGGGTTTTCTGAATGGAAGATTAGGAAAGGTTTCAGCTTAAACCCCGCAATGTTCCCGCCAAGCAGCAGAGTAAGCCTATCCTTAAATGCTTTAAATCCAGACATGCTTTTGGCTTCTTTTTGGATGTAAGTGCGTTCTGGCATCCGTTTCCAATACAATCCCGTTTCATCCACATTAAATATCTGCTCTGCTAGATATCCCTCATCCGTAATTAATTCATCCAGACTGTCAACAAACTTGCGTGCTCCTTCCTCGTCTGCACTCGCTGCTTCCCCAGTCACTCGAACATTATGAAATTGAAATCTTTTCTTGAATCTCTTGAACCAGCCAGTACTTGCTGCAAATTCTTGACTGTAGTCTTCTCCGGCGCGCTCCTTCAAAGTCTGAAATAGGCTTCTAGCCTTCGTCTGCACAGTAAAAAGGCTTAACGGTGTCCGTTTCTGGATCTGATCTTCCATCCAAATGTAAAGTAATTTCTCCATTTCGTGGAGAGGCCCAGTCCGTTGCTTCGTTATAACTGTTGCTTGCATGGGTGCAGAACCTTTCACAGCTTCACGAATCCTTTCTTTATCCTTCAAAATCGTCGACACAGTAGAGTGTGATAGCGTCAGATCACGTGCAATCTCATTCACTTTCTTACCCCCTTCGTGCTGTTTAATCACCATCATTTTAGTGTTTAAATCAATGGCCTTTCTTTGCTTCTTGGCAGGTTGAGGAGTAGATGAAGACAGTTTCCTCTTGGTAGACATCTTGGGGGGGGTGGTGGTTCAAGAAAAATTTCCGAGACAAAAGAAAGGCACAAGGCAAACAGACACGGAGGGAAGTGTGCTGTACCAGCGAGCGTGTTTGTAATTGAGCGCGGGGATGCGCGCGGCTCCAGCTCCCGGCAGCGTCAGGAGGCTGGGGCCAAAACTGTCGTACCGCCGGTCGTAAAGTCGAACAGACGTAAGTCGCATAGGTCGTAAGTCGACGACTACCTGTATATATTGCCTACGCTAATATACGACGTGACCCTCAGTGGTTCAGTAATTATGGGGGAAGAGATATTTTTTTTTAAACAGTTTTGTATGCAGATTACTTTCACTTCCATCATTTTCTTGGACAAATGCTTCATTTTCTAGATATAGGCAAGTTAAGATAGCAATACTTACAGTTGCCTCATCAGCTGGGATATGGCAGATGTAAACAATGACAGCCAATCACATTCGAGTATTTCAGTTACCCATCACATTTGAGTAATGACAGCCAACCAAATTAAATTCTTTCAGACAGTCGACCACATTCGACTATTCCAAAGGACAAGCGGAGTACAGTACAGTATTTCAAAGGAGGAGCAGTCATGACGTGCGAAGTGTGTTCTCGTTATTTTTGGGGATACTGTATCCAAATTGAGAGGTAAAGACAACCTTACGTTTAAATTATTTACAGACCACAGTATCCTACCTACCTCTAAAGTTTGTCCTGACCGTGGAAAAATCTGTATAGTAATGAGTGGCTGGCACACATTCCAGTGTAACAGCAAGACCATAGAATATAAAAAAGTGCCTGAAACAGTGTGGTTACATTTCCAGTGTATATAATGGCACATGATTAGATCAATTGCAGTAACTAGAATTACAGAAATATATCTCCTAGGCTAGGTAAGGTTAGGTTTGGTTAAGTTAGGTTATGTTAGAATAGGTTAGCACATTTCAGCCATTTTTATATTTTTCCCCAACACACTACAGTATTCCATAATAAAATCAGTAAAAACGGGGTCTTCTTAAACCCATCAATGAAAAACAGCGGACGGTCATGTTCCGAATAATTACCACTGCCTTCACAAGCTATGGAGTAAGAAGTAGCTACACAGTAACTTTAATGGTAATTTCTGAGAACAGCACTACCACCAGGAATTGTTTGAGTTTAACATTTATTCCACATATTTTCTTACCATATAGTATGTTAAAAGAGGCAAGAACATCTTAAATTAATTATAAGTATTTTTGATTAATATATAGGACTAACCTGCTGGGGCTGCATGGCATCGATGCGGCCGTATCATCTCGCGTCCAGAAAATGCCTCAAATTTCACCATATCATAGTAAGCTCTTTCTGCTCAACATACCGGGGAAGTCAGGTAGATTTGTTTGGTTAGGTATGTTCTTCATACCCACAACATTAAGTAACGTTTATTTTAAAAATTTAAATTTTTTAACATATTTCCACAAACTAAAACAGTGTCCACTATAATATAACTAGTAAGAAAATCCGGCGTTTTTATAATTTTTTTTTCAATCAATTTCGCACACGGGTTAGTCCTATATAATTACTGTACTTTTGAAGGATGAGGGACATTGTTGGGCAAAGGACTGAAAACCTGATCACATGACACTAAAATTCTATCTTTATGTGCTTTGTACATGAAGAAATTAATTTACCATAAACACTGCTCCGAAAAATCTGCAGAGTCATTTATTTAATTAATTTATTACACCCTAGGGGGTGACGAGTCTGTTTACAACTGACCTGCTTTGTCCAAGCATACTTTCAATCCACAAAATATGTAAAATTACACTGTAACACATTAACAAAGTAGCTTTCATTGGTACCACATATCCAAATAAGTAATTTCAGTTGTGTTCTGACCTACTAGAGCAGGGGTTCTCAACCGGGGGGGAATTTCCCCCCCTCAGGATTTCAGGGGGGGGGAAAACTGATACTAATATGGAAAAAATAAAGGATTTTCAGTATTATATGCATACTATTTGGAATGCACTTTTTGAGGCAGACAATCTTGGAAATGAGGGGGGATGACATTCTGACATATGGTGAAAGGGGTTTATGGGGCAAACAAGGTTGAGAACCACTGTACTAGAGGAAAGGTCACGGCAGGCTTAGCTCCCGGGGATTAATTGTCAGTAATGGCTAGTGCTACTTGTGAACAGGGCTGTGTTCTTCTGAGGGCAAAGTTAGAGAGGACCAAGGAAGAAAACTTGAAACTAAAGGAAGAGATAGCGAGGATGAAGGAGGAAACGAGACAAGGAAAGCCAGTGTCTGACAAAAACTCAGGCAAATGAAAGGTTGTGAGGAGAGGGACGACCAAACTAGTGGTGAAAAAACACACCAAGGATACAACAACAACAGCTAAGTGTACCAACCCTTTCAGTCCTTTGATAGACGAATAGGACGTTAGTATAGTAGGGTGTGTCATAGGAGGGAAGATCAGCTAAAACTAATGGCCCATCACTTTTTTGGTAGATTTTAGTGTATATAAACAGAAAATAATTTCAGTTTCAATATTTTGCAACCTTTTGCTAGGTAAATTTTAGCGTGAAATTTATCGAAAATCTAACGTACAGCTGCATTAGTGCATTACAATTAAATAGTGAACATTGCTTTCTGACTTCATTCTTTAACAACCCAACTAACAATATTTTTTTGTTTCAGATTCTGATGCATTTATAAGTTGATAATATTTGCGATGGCTGCTTGTGTCAGGACGAGGAACCAAAAATCCAGCCATCTCAGTCACTATCTTGGGTCTGGGAGAGAGCTCCTGAAGTCGGAGTTGCCTACATTGAGAGATGCTTTGAGATACGGTGTTTTAATCAGGCAAATCAGTGAAAAGAACCAAAGAACTTACACAAACAAAGACATTGCCAGTGATATGACCAAAGCTGTCTTGGCACAGTACACTCTGGCTAACGCTCAGCTCAAGCCTCCAGTCATAACAAGTCAGAAGAAGATTAGTGAGAGACTGCTAGCCAGTTGGGAAAAGGCAAGAGATATCTCTCTTGGGAGAGGAAAACTTGCAGTTAAGGACAGCTTTGCCAAGCAACTGGACCAGTTATTTGACATAATTACTTGCAAGTGCCCAATTGTTCTCTGTCCTGAGTTTGGATGCAATCGTGACTGTAAATCCGAGGCCCACATCTCCTGTATTTGCAAGCGTGAACTGAAGATTCCTGTGATCGAACTGGCATTTGTCAAAGCACAGAGAGAGAAGACTGGCAGTATAGGGGCTCTCATGATTTCTAGCCAAGATATTCCGAAGTCCAAGAGACAGGAGGCTGCCACAGAGAGACAAAAGAGGAGAAGAGTTGCCGAGGAAGAGACTTGAGAAGGCCCAGGGTGAGGTAAAAAAGGCCGATGATTGGAGTCAAGCTGATTCAGAGTTTAATGACTTCTCCATGGCTGATCCGAGTGCTGACCAGGAGAATGGTGACTTTGTCCCTAACCCAGAAAATAATGATCCCAAACCTTCCAGGCATAACATTCGAAATAGGAAAGATATCCCGAGCATAGCTCTGGCCAGCATGCGACACCACACTGGTCTCAGAGAAACTGCAGAGATAGCAACAGCTGCCTGGATTGACGGTGGTTTGATAACACCTGATGATGTTCACCTGGTGATAGATCATAACAAAGTAAGGAGAGCTCAGGAGAAACTTGTCAGTAACCTAGAAGAGGAGTTTGATAAGGGGAAAAGAGAAAATGGAATCAATTGTTTGTTCTTTGATGGGAGAAGGGATGACACTAAAGTGTTCATGAAAGTTGGAGATTCTGAAAAGTTGTTCCCTGCCATGGTGAAGGAGGAACACTACTCCTGCTGCAGTGAACCAGGAGGGAAGTATTTGTGGCATTTCACTCCAGAGAAAGATGACATCAGGAAACCAGCTGAGATAGTGGCAGATAACATTGTGAACTGGCTCAGAGAGAGGAACGTAGACCAGACCCTGCAGGCCATTGGAGGGGACAGCACCAACACGAACACAGGGTGGCAAGGGGGGGTCATACAGTGGATAGAGCGGAAGATTGGGAGGAAGCTGGTCTGGATTGTTTGTGACCTCCACACCAACGAGTTGCCACTCAGACATCTGATCCAGGAGCTGGATGGCAAGACTCTTTCAAACAACAGATGGTTTGGTCCTCTTGGCAAGATGCTGGACTCTGCCACTGAGTTAGAAATAAATCCGAGCTTTGAAAAAATCACAGTTGGCCCTCCACTCGTTGAGCTTGCACATACTGTCATTGACGACCTGAGTACTGATCAGTACTATGGTTACATGATTTGCAGTGCCATCAAAACTGGGGTCATGCCTGATAGACTTGCTTACCTGCAGATAGGTCCAGTCTCACATTCTAAGTGGCTCACAACGGCTCTCAGGTTCTCCAGAATTTGGGTCGCTCATCATAAACTGAAAGGGAACCAGCTTCACAACCTGAGACTTATTGTCCAATTTATCTTTAGTGTCTACTTGCCAAATTGGTTCAACACCAAGGTCAAGTCATCGTTCTCCGAAGGTCCGAGGCATGTTCTCTTCCAGCTTGAGCTCCTGAGGAGTCAGCTAAGGAAGGTTGTTCAGATTGTGGAGCAGACTGTGAGGAGATCTTCCTGGTATGCTCATCCCGAGGCAGTTCTGCAGACAATGCTCTGCAGTAAAGATGAGGAGGAGAGAAGAGTGGCAGTCAAAAAGATCTTGGATATGAGACTTATGAGAGGAACTGGGCATGACGAATCAGTTGGTGACTATTCCTTCAGGGTCAGGAAGACTCCTGAAGTCAATCTAGGTGCCAAGACCCTCACTGATCTCATAGATCTGGATAACATCCTGGCTGGCAGTGAGCCCCCTCTTACCTGCAGCCTCACCAATGTTCAAGTCAGAGCTTTCCTGGACAACCCCATGCATGTCCCTGCCTGGCCCTCGCACACCCAGAGTATACAGCGTTGTGTACAGCAAGTGAGCGAGGCCAGCAGTTATGTGTACAGCCAGGAGAGGAGGGAAGGCTACATCCGAGCTCAGGTGGTCAGCAGGGAGGTGATGAGTAGAAACAGAAGCAAGAAAGACATGTTCTCTATGGTGTGCAGCAACACCGGGTCGTAGTAGTAAAACCGGTTTTTGTATTTGATGATTTTGTTTTCTAAAGGAATATTAAATTTAATAAATGTGTCAAGATAATTCGTTTCACTATTCTGGATCATTTTCATCCTAATAAATTAACTTGATACATTTACTTTACTTTAAATAAGCTATTTAGTGGTGTTAGTAAAAGGGTGGGAATACTGAATTTTCATAAGATTTCAAGTTAAAATTTACCTAGCAAAAAATGAAAACTTTTCAAATCTGAAGATATCACATGATTCTGCACATAGAACTACAGTTGGGTCTCACATTACGCGGTTAATGTAACCCGGAGGGTACCGCGGAAAGTGAGGAACGCGTAAAGTGAACAACATAACATATTGGATTAATTGAAATGGAGTCCAGGCCGATCCCCAAACTCCACTTTTTGACGACACACAACTACGTTGTAGTAAAAATATTATCTTAACTTTATGATGGCATGCACACACAATTAATAATTAAGAGAAATATCAATAATATTAGGTTTTTTAACACTTACATTAGTAGAAAAGATGGCTGGGCACACGGGGATGGGGGGTTGGTTTCGAGGCAGAGGGCAGATTATTGGCCCTCACCTGTATCACTGGTATCAGTTGTATCACTATCCACCACAGAGGCTTGCAGGGCCTCTTTGTTAAACCCCTCAAAGTCCATAGAAGTCCATATCCTCACTATAATTATCACTATCACTGACTTGGGCCGGTTGTGGTGGGTGGCGGGTAAAGAACTCGGTAATGTTTTATGACTGGGCGACCTTGTGCGCACCATTTTCGCACCTCTTACGCAACATGGCGGGAGGTTTGGATCCAAAAATGGCGCGGCTTGCCAGCCGCTCTCTGCGTAATGGGGTTCACGACCGCGGAATGTGAGCATGTTAGGTTCTGGCAAGGCACCGCGTTAACGGTGAAACGCGGAATGCGGGACCGCGTAATGTGAGGATTGACTGTACATCATTAATACCATGGGCCGATTTTTCAAACTCAAAAAAAAAAAAAAAATTCGCCTCCGTATGACACCCTATTATTATAGGCAGGGACAAGGAAGGTACGAAAACCTTAATTGCTGGCGACTCACAGGTACGGTACCTGGACAGATCTTTTTGTGGTAAAGATAAAAATAGGATGAGGGAGTGTTTGCCAGGAGCAGGGGTGGGGAATATAGTTGACAGGATGGACAATATCTTGTCTGGTAATGGGAACAAACCCATTATCTGCCTTAGTGCAGGAGGCAATGATATTGGCCGGTGTAGGAGTGAGAAGCTTCTTGATAAGTTCAAGACAGCTATAGAGCGTATTAGGTCGAAGGGAGGGATCCCTGTCATATGTGGTGTCCTGCCTAGGAGAGTTGGCAATGAATGGTTGTCAAGGGCAGTTGGTGTCAACGGCCGTCTTGACGGATATTTCAAGTCAATATCAGTCCCATTCATTGACAACTGGGACAAGTTCTATGGCAGAAGGGATGGGGTGGCAACCCTGGCTGGCTCTCTCGAGAGGGCAGTTCAAAAGATGTCGAAGTCTTTAAACTGCTAAGAGAACTTATGAGCAAGGGGGTGGAGGAGACTGCAGTGGGAGCGGGTAGACACAGTGAAAGGTTACAGGGAAATAGTACGAGGAATTATGGCAAAACTAAATTGAGCAGGGAGTTAAAACATAAACACGACAAAGAGAGGACTCAGAACACGATTACCTTAAATATCAACTACCGTATATCTCGGCTTATAAGACGGAATTTGAACATTAAAAAAAATCTGCCCAAAGTTAGGGGATCGTCTAAACCACCAAGTATAAAATTCTTATCTCTTAAATATTGTGGTTTAGTGTGTCAAGAGTGGTGATGGAAACATTGTAAGCCACTCACAAGGTCCTACCACTAATTATTATATACTGAAACTTACGTTTGGCAAGCTGGATTCAAATTAATATTACCGGTATATTAAAATAATAAAAATGTATTATTAACCTGTCTAACATACCGTAAAAGAGAATTATACCCCTGTAATAAACACAGCTATCATCACACACCCCTCCTCATGCCCCCCCATTTGACAGTGAGGAGACAAGAAAGGGAAAGTGACCGCGAGATTGGGCTATTTTTAGCCGTGGAGGTAGTCAGTAATGCATATCGGTATATTTACTGATAATAATACTTATCTCCAATGAATAATTAATTTAAAATTTAATTTTTTACAAGGAATATTCAGTAAATGACTGCATTAATTCTTGAAACTACTGACAGTTAAATACAGATGCTTAAGTGACGTCACTAGTGTTTACACTACACCAGCTGGTAACATTTGATGTCATTACTTGAAGTGAATTGGCCTTATTTTAAGTAACTAACCATAAATAAATACAAAAAGTAAAAAAAAGATCAAAAGTGAGAAATAATATACTGTATGTATGTTGTGTTGTCAAAGTTAGAGGAACAATTCAAACTGCAATTGTGTGTAAATGAGGCAGAAAGTCAGGTCAGCGCTGATCCTGGGACTTGGTCACAATTTTCGTGATGCCATATGGCAGCATGGTCTACCATTAGACAACACATTATGCTTCCAATATCTTCCCAGGTGGTAGTATCTACCTGTTTGGTAGCTGCCTACTACCTACACAATTTTTAGACAAACAATGAAAATAAACATCAAATTTAATTACCAAGACGCTTCCCATTGGCAGTTGTAAGAAGAGGGGGAGATGGGCTATTTTTATCCCGTCTTTGTGTCTGAAGTGGCCAGTAATACCATATATTTACTGATCATAATACTTATCTCCGATAAATAATTAATTTAAAATTTATTTTTTACATAGAATATTCAGTAAATGACTTAAATAAATACAGCGTAAACAAATAATTCGGTAAATCTATTTCAAGTAAATGGAAAATAAGCAAACAAATGTTATTTACCACCACCCCTTCCCTCTGGCTCAGGGTGAGATGGAGGGGAGATAAAGAAGGATATATATATATATATATATATATATATATATATATATATATATATATATATATATATATATATATATATATATATATATATATATATATATATATATATATTATGAAAATCCACAATGAAAACGTGGATAAGATAAATCTTGATAAAATCACACGGGAAAATGGAAACAACGGAGTACCTTAGCTTTCGTCTTTATTCAAGACATCTTCAGAGGCAACTGGATTACATGGACAGAGAGAGGCTTAAATATACAGGGTGACCTAAAAAACATGAGGTCAGGTCAAAATGATGACATCCACTAATCCCCACACCAACACACACGTAGAGGAGCTTAAGAGAAGGGTGGTGACGTGACTAGTCAAGTCAGGTCAGAAAAAAGGGGGCCCACAAAATAACTATCATACATCTAGATCAAAGGTTTTTAAAGCATTTTTAACCTTGGGCCACTGACAAATAAATTTATGTAACATATTATCAGTTTTGAACTGACCATCACTAAGGTTTATTGTTTTTAATTCCTTAATCAAACTAGCTTCAACAAGAAGTCTTTCTGTGACACAAGATGATTTGAAAACTTCTAAGCTTTTTTCCCAAGCAATGGGGTGATTATTATTCCTAACATGAACGAACAAGGCACTGCTTTCAGATGCAGTTCTAATATTATACTTATGTTGTTTGATTCTAAGCTGCAGTGTTTTTCCTGTCTGACCTACATAATTACAATTACATTTGCTACATGGAATACAATAAACACTACCATTGACATTCAAACTTGGGCTATTCCTTATTAACATATTAGTAATGGTTGAGTCATACTTGAAAACAACATTAATATTTAGAAGCTTGAGGGACCGAACTAACGGGACAAATTCATTACGATAGGGCAGAGTCAAAATATTCTTAAGTGTAGGAACTTGTCTGGTTTGAGAGGAATGAAAGGATTTTTTAGCCCTATTAAAACAACGATCAACAAACACAGAAGGGTACCCAAGTTTATGTGCAATAGAACGAATGTGTTTCAATTCATCGTCAATAAATTCAGAGTCACAAATACGCAGACATCTTAGGAACATAACAGAAAAAACTGACAATTTGGTAGACTCAAGGTGATTCGATAAAAAGTGAATGAAACTGTCTACCTGTGTGGGCTTTCTATATACCTTGAATTTATAGTTTTGGCCATTTCTCATGATAAGCATATCAAGAAATGGAAGGGATTCATTTATTTCTCTTTCAATTTTGAACGTGATACTAGGGACAATATTATTAAGTTTGTCTAAAAATTCAAATGGGTCACTGTTTTTAGGCCAAAGAACATCAACATATCTATACCATGGAGGAATAAAGTCCACTATATTGGGTAGTAATCTAGACTCAAAGAACTCCATATAAATACAGGCTAGAGGAGCAGAAAGACGATTACCCATGCTCATACCAAATATTTGCTTGTAGAACTTCCCATTTGCTCTAAACACATTGTCAGTTACGCATAACTCTATCAATTTCAGGAAAGTATCATGTTCAATAGTTAAATCTAGCAGTTGTAATTTATCTTTAAGAAATGAAAGTAAGTCTTTGACAGGTACTCTAGTGAACAGTGAATTTACATCAAAACTTATTAATTCGCAAGGTTCGTTGTGTTTCTTGAGTTTATCAATTAAATCACTGCTATTGCGTATCACCTTGAGTCTACCAAATTGTCAGTTTTTTCTGTTATGTTCCTAAGATGTCTGCGTATTTGTGACTCTGAATTTATTGACGATGAATTGAAACACATTCGTTCTATTGCACATAAACTTGGGTACCCTTCTGTGTTTGTTGATCGTTGTTTTAATAGGGCTAAAAAATCCTTTCATTCCTCTCAAACCAGACAAGTTCCTACACTTAAGAATATTTTGACTCTGCCCTATCGTAATGAATTTGTCCCGTTAGTTCGGTCCCTCAAGCTTCTAAATATTAATGTTGTTTTCAAGTATGACTCAACCATAACTAATATGTTAATAAGGAATAGCCCAAGTTTGAATGTCAATGGTAGTGTTTATTGTATTCCATGTAGCAAATGTAATTGTAATTATGTAGGTCAGACAGGAAAAACACTGCAGCTTAGAATCAAACAACATAAGTATAATATTAGAACTGCATCTGAAAGCAGTGCCTTGTTCGTTCATGTTAGGAATAATAATCACCCCATTGCTTGGGAAAAAAGCTTAGAAGTTTTCAAATCATCTTGTGTCACAGAAAGACTTCTTGTTGAAGCTAGTTTGATTAAGGAATTAAAATCAATAAACCTTAGTGATGGTCAGTTCAAAACCGATAATATGTTACATAAATTTATTTGTCAGTGGCCCAAGGTTAAAAATGCTTTAAAAACCTTTGATCTAGATGTATGATAGTTATTTTGTGGGCCCCCTTTTTTCTGACCTGACTTGACTAGTCACGTCACCACCCTTCTCTTAAGCTCCTCTACGTGTGTGTTGGTGTGGGGATTAGTGGATGTCATCATTTTGACCTGACCTCATGTTTTTTAGGTCACCCTGTATATTTAAGCCTCTCTCTGTCCATGTAATCCAGTTGCCTCTGAAGATGTCTTGAATAAAGACGAAAGCTAAGGTACTCCGTTGTTTCCATTTTCCCGTGTGATTTTATCAAGATATATATACAGGTAGTCGTCGACTTACGACCTAGATTGGTTACGGCCGACCGGTCGTAAGTTGATCTGGTCGTAAGTCGGCCTATGTTATAATTACCTTACGTATATTATACTGTAATGTGTAATGATAATATAATCATCTTTAAGTCATATTTTATCAACATTTTCTTTGTTCATTATTGTTACGGTCGTCAGGTTTAAGTAAATCACTGCATACTACAGTACAATTGGTTTATTATTTACACTGGGGCTGGGGCCAAAACTGTCGTACCGCCGGTCGTAAAGTCGAACAGACGTAAGTCGCATAGGTCGTAAGTCGACGACTACCTGTATATATATATATATATATATATATATATACTGTATATATATATATATATATATATATATATATGTGTGTGTGTGTGTTTTTCAAGTAAATGGAAAAATTTTACTCGACACAGACATTAGTTCCAGTTACCGGTATATAGCAGACGCTTCAGTGACGTCTTTAGTGTTTACACTACACCAGCGGGTAACATTTGATGACATTACTTGAAGTGAATTGGCCTTATTTTAAAAAACCAAGGATGGTTGGTAAAGGACTACTGAGTCAGTGGGTAAGTGTCACATTTGGGGTACTGGTCTTACACAGCGAATAGAGCTCAAAAGCTACTTTTTAAATGGAAATTTGGGGGGGCCGTCTTATGCACCCCGACGCCTTATAGGCCGAGATATACGGTACACAAACTAGAAGTATGAGAAACAAAATAGATGAAATCAGGGCGTTGGCATGTACCGAAAAAATCGATATACAGGTTGTACCTCTCTAGTCCGGAACGAATTTAGTTTGTCCAATAGGTAGCTTTTTTTCTTTTTTTTTTTACTCACCTGAATCATTATTATTACAGGAGTATTAAATTTTTGCCCCTCAGGCCCCAATGTGGGTCAGTGACCTATGCCCGGGTGGGCTAATCCCCGTAAAAAACAACAACAACAAAGCCGCAGGAAATTAAGGTTTGTTTACATCCGGCAGTTCGGTTGCTTTCTCTCTCTCTCTCTCTCTCTGCTTGTCTATACAGAGTACAACATTTAACCCTTCAATATATATGAGCACTAAATAAGTGTTGCTTTCATATTCTTATGTAGAGTAATGACGATATATTTTCACATGTGCGCACTTACATACGCGATCTCTCTTTTCTTTACCATTATCGTTAGCTACTTCTATTGCTCCATTTATTAACATTAAATAACATTACTTAAAACAACCATATTAATTTTACTACAGCTACAACCAAGGTCTTATTTTCTTCAGTTTTATATGTAGAACCAGTCAGTCACTGGTTTTGTAATCAACGAAAACAATGCTGTGTCATTTCCGCGTGTTTTAATATTATTACGTATTATTAATGAATTGTATTGCTCATTTTGCACACATAAACATTAATTCAATAAAAAAGACATTCAGTAATAAACAATAATGAATCTTTTGTACATAAGAGAAATGACGCTGTTTACACGATTTTGCACGTCGTCTGCACGTTGGCGGGACGTTCAAACCCGTCGAAATTCAAGTTTCCGCCGACAAAATTTTTATTTTTTATTTTTTTTTGTGTTCCAATAAAATACGTTGAATTAAAAACTCGCGAAATGTGAGAAGCTACTATACGACATTTAACCCTTCAACATGTTTTCAAAGAGACCATGATGCAGAGAACGTGGTGCTAGTGCTTCCAAGCATAAACACAAGTCACTATCTATCCAGGAAAAGGGTGAATTTCCATGAACCAGCACCGGTCAGGTCCCGAGGATGCCGGACTAGAGAGGTACAACTTGTAATAGCATCACCGAAACATGGATAAACTTACTCACTTGAGTTACCTGTCAAATACCAAACTGCAGGTTACAAATTATTCCATACCAATATGCAGATTAGGAAAGGAGGCAGAGTAGCAATCTATAACAGGGATAATCTGAAGTGTGAAATTAATAAGGTAATAAAAACAGAACGGAATACAGAAACAATTTAGATAGAACTAATCGATGGTCGGGAAAAATTAATGATAGGAGCAATATATAGACCTCATAATCTTGATAGAGTTAATGAGCATTTTATTTGGGATGAAATAGATTGGATTGACCTTACAGGTCACTCAGAATCAGAGTATTTTCTTAAAACAATCCAGGACCGTTTCCTAAGCCAACATATAACCGAACCCACCCAGGGTAATAATATACTCGATTTATTTCTGTCAAACAGAGAAAACCTCATTAGTAATGTCGAGGTAGGGAACGAACTTGCTAACAGCAATCACAAAGAAATTCAATTCCGGTTAGAATTTCAGGGCAGCCGCAAAGAAAATTCAACTAAAGTCCCAGATTTCAGAATGGCAAACTTTGATAGTGTGCAGAGGCAGCTGAGTGAAGGGGTATCACACTTGGGGGTGAACTAGTACATGACCTCACATGAGGCGACCTCTCACAATGTACCCACAGAGGGCGACCTAACCTTACCGGGAGACCTGTAACGAGATCTGAGGTTGCCGAGTTCCACATCAATTTAAATAAGGAGTTACTTAATGCAAAAAGGCAGAACATGCCATACAGAAAACTCAGATCAAACAACAATGGCCCAATATGGATAAATAATCATTTAAAGAATATTATTGGACAAAGAAAGGCTATAGGTAGGAAAAGAAATCATGGCGAAGTCTACCTCCGAGATTATCTTAAGGTATTGACCGGTAGGGTTAAGACCGAAGATAGCAAGGGAGGCTAAGGCAAACCCCAAGGGATTCTATCAAATGTATCAAACTAAAACATGAGAAAAGATTGGCCCAATAGAGTCAGATACCGGCGAGCTAACTGATAACGGAAAATGAGCAATAATCTGAATAAATATTTTTCAACAGTTTTCACCTCAAAAAATTTAAACATGATACCCGAGGCTCCGACTCTATACAGAGATAGTGAAGAAAATAAATTAAGCGAGATAGTAGTGACTAGTAACGATGTTAGTAAGGAAATAGACAAAGTAAAGCCTAATAAGGCACCAGGTCCCGATGAGATATTTGCCAGAGTATTAAAGGAATGAAAGGAAGAGCTTAGTATGCCCTTAGGAAAGTTGTGTCCTTAAAAACGGGTGTGGTACCAGAATCCTGGAGGATAGCGAATGTAATACCAATTTTCAAGAAGGGAGATAGATCAATATCCTCTAACTACCGACCAATCAGTCTAACATCAATTGAAGGCAAATTACTGGAAGCAATCATTTCAAACTATTCGAAATCACCTGAAGAAGCACAAGTTGATCAATGATTCACAACATGGCTTCACAAGTGGGCATTCATGTCTAACTAATCTATTAACAGTCTTCACATCTTTTTTCGAATCAGTGGTCGAGGGGCACAATTATGATGTGGTATATCTCGACTTTATCAAAGCCTTCGACAGAGTCCCCCACGAAAGACTAATAAGAAAAGTAGAGGCTCATGGCATTAAAGGAGATATCCTAAAATGGACTAGGGCGTGGTTACAGGACAGGAAACAGCGAGTGAGCATTAACGGCACTAAATCCCACTGGAGCAACGTCATTAGTGGAGTTCCCCAAGGCTCAGTACTCTGACCATTATTATTTATTATATACATAAACGACATAGATATCGGCGTAGACAGCAACATTAGTAAATATGCTGATGACACTAAAATAGGGGGTGTAATTAAATCCGACAATGACTCCGCAAAACTACAGTAAAATCTAAACAAATTTTTTGAATGGTCTAAAAAATGGCAGATGAGATTCAATGTGGACAAATGTAACGTACTCAGTACAGGAGATGTAAACAGGGAAACCAGATGAACAACGACGTCATTGAGAAATCCGACTGCGAGAAAGATTTAGGAGTAATGATAAGTAGGAATCTTAAACCAAGTAAGCAATGTGTATTTGCTCGAAACAAGGCTAATAGAGTACTTGGGTTCATACAAAGGATTGTTAGTTACAAAACTAGCGAGGTCATCTTAAAACTATATCTTGCGCTTGTGAGACCCCACTTGGATTACGCAGTTCAATTCTGGTCACCGTATTACAGAATGGATATAGAATCCTTGGAAAGAATTCAGAAGAGAATGACAAGACTAATCCCAGGCATTAGAAACCTTGAGTACTGAGACAGGTTTAAGCTTCTTAATTTGCACTCCCTCGAGAGACAGAGTGAGGGGCGATATGATCAAGGTGTATAAATGGAAGTCAGGGCTGAACAAAGGGGACATTACAAAGGTACTCAAACTATCCAACCAGGAGCAAACTCGTAACAATGGTTTTAAATTAGACAAATTTAGATTTAGGCGCGAAATAGGTAAACATTGGTTTGGAAATAGAGTAGTGGACGAGTGGAACAAGTTACCAAATATCATCATTAACTCGAATACGCTGGATAGTTTCAAACATAGGTTGGATGGATATATGAGCAATATGAGTTGGGTGTAAATGGGACTGCCCAGTATGGGTCAATAGGTCTGCTGCAGTTTCCTTCATTCTTATATTCTTATGTTTAATATGGTAATGGTTTAAGTGGGCAGAACCCCCTGGCTAGCAAGTTAGGTAAGGTTAGGTACGGTAGGTTTCTTTGGTTGGTTAGGTAAGATTCTGGTAATTAGTTACAACTTCACAGCCACTCATTTTTCATAGAAAACAAATTTTAAAATGCTGCAATTTCACTATCGTAGTTATGGCAAATGAGTTAAAAAGTGATTATTCATCAACTAAACCTAACCTAACCTTAGTTGATAATTAAAACAAGCTGTAGAAACTTGTTAAAAGACCTTACAAACCTAATCAAAGAAACCTACCTAACCTCACCTAACTTCCTAGCCATGAGGCTCAACCCTCCGGATCCCCCAGCATATTAAACAGAAAGAATTTACTATTATATGGTGAAATTTAACGTTTTTTGTGGACATGAGTGCAGCTACTTTGTCCGTTGGCTTATAAACATAAACTGGTGACTGGTATTGATCAGAGATGATTGGCTATATACTATGGTCCCTTCCCTCAGCCCTCCCTCTGGCCCCTATCAACCATCATACACACTACACGGTGTGCCAGCTGTTGGACGATTACAGCACTTCCCACAGTCGGTCCGACTAATTACCCAAATGAACCCAAATGTACCCAAAAGTAGCCACAATGAAGTCAAATGATGGTCTTACAAGCGTAAATCGGGCTGTGAATCACTTCCAGATTAGTATTTGGTGTCAGTCACAAAAAATTGGTAAATTTAATTTAATCTGAGTTGAGTTAGGTTTGGTTAGGTACATGCACTCGATCTATTAACTCAGATTAAATTAAGTTTACCAATTTTTTGTGACTTCGTGACACCAAATACTTGTCGAGAAGTGATTGGCAGTCCGATTTATTCTTGTAGGACCATCATATGACTTCATTGCGGCTACATTTGGGTAATTACTCGCTCCCTCGGTACATGTACGTGACCTATTAACTCAGATTAAATTAAGTTTTCCAATTTTTTGTGACTTTGTGACACCAAATACTAGTCGAGAAGTGATTGGCAGTCCGATTTATTCATGTAGGACCATTATTTGACTTCATTGCGGCTATATTTGGGTAATTAGTCGGACCCCCCTCAGTTTTTTCGTTATTACCTCGGTTGATTCAGTCACATTGTGGCTGGTTGATGGAAGGAACTTTTGTCCACCATAGTACAGCCACATCACACAGAGAGACAGTAATGTGCGCCAGACAAAGTAGTGCATGCCTAGTCGTCTAATTAATCTACCAAACGAAGCAATTTCCATAAAAATTATTATCATATCAGAACTCACTAATGAAATTCTAGTAAGAATATCAACATCAAAACAAATAACCTCCATATTAGCCAAGATTCTATTAGGTTCTAGTAAAGTAGGCCTAGCATTTGACATTATTAGGGACCTGCCACTCTTTGCCATAAACAGATAAAATGTACCGGGAACTTTCCCCCACACTCTCATCATTCTCTCACTTTATTACTTTTATCCTCTTCGCCACTGATCGGCTTGTCATAAAGGCAAATATGAACTTTTCATACTTCCCTGTTGGGCGCTGTAAACGCTTCTGCGCTTCACCTTGCACAGGATGTAAGGGGGTGCCCAATAAACTAGCCCCCTCGGGGGCAAATCTGAAATCTGTTCTAGTAAAGTCACCTCTTAAAATAATTAATAGTTAATAGGTAATATAATAACATCTTTGGTGGTAATGTTATTCTCAGACATTACCACTTAATTAAGCAATCTGAATACACTACCGTCCTCATATCAGGGGGTCACCGCCACACAAAAATACACCAAGGTCACATAATACCCTAGATCACGTAACTCCAACTGATTCTCTTAAAAACATATTACAGCATGATGACTAAGGACCAAGAAAAAAATAGCACAAAACTGTCACTACCAATAAACTGAACACAGTACTAGTTCCACTTTCCACCCAACTGGGCACTACCAACAAACACTTACGAGTCCTCTAGGTAGGTGTGGAGTTTGATGGTGCCCACTGTAGAATTGGCCGTGAAGTTAGGGAAGACGTCGCCAAGGTTCACCATTGTCTTAAGAAGGTAACTAATATGGTACCAGAGGGATAAGGTGTCGCTGCAGCACGTCTACACCTTGCACGTCCAGCAGGGAAATGTGAATGAGGCTGAGTGGACCGGGGTTGCGACGTTGAACCAACATGTACTGGAGCCTCTACAGTGTTGCCACTTCGATCTCATTCCCGGCCACTTCCCACATATGAGCAAGATTTTCCCCACGAAATTCCCACAAAAATATATAAAATCCCACAGATTTTCCCACAATATTTTTACACAAATAGTGTTGAAATAATACATAACCGAAATTACGGTACTCCAAATTTATTATCAAAAGATGTAAAAGTAAAGTAAATTAATTGCTGGAAGACAAAATTCAAGCTCCCAAATGCTACAGTAACAGCTTTTATTGGTAAAAACAAAACGTAATGTACTATCCTTATTTCAAACAAAGCATTAAGTGTTAAGAAGAACGGCGATTAGGTTATTGGCTGCATGCTGTGGGACCAATAAAACTTAAGAATCGTATAACCGTTGGATTATGACTCATAACCCAACGGTTATACTGATTCCTCATAACTTATGAGGAATCAGTTCAGTGTTACAGTAACTTTGTTGAGTTACACATCTATATACCTTGGGGTTCTGGGTGAGCAAACTACTCTACCCTGCTTCCAGTTCAAGTGTGACAATTTCTTGGCTATCGTCGCTATTATTTTCTCCTTCAATTTGAACACATTGTAGTGGATTTCTCCCCTACAAACGCTGTTTGTCGCTGAGTAGCCGACCCCACGAATTCCCCAGTGTGTGCCTCGTGGTCTAGGTCAACCAGCGCCGCCATACATCACGGAGGTCAACTACTAAGCCACGCCTACCCCTCGCTATTTAAGACCTGACCTCGTGGTGACCTGTCCTCTTTCTACCTACACCAACCAGCCAGCAACACCTCCTCCTCCGCCTGCCTGGCGGTCCTCACTCCCGCCGGCGAGCATGGCGACCCACAAGCTGTCCTCCTCTGAGCATCCTCACCAACCAGCTCTCTCTACTCAATGCTTGTAACCATGCTGTCTTCCCAGTACCAAGAGGCATTATACATCCAATACAACATGTATACAGAGAGCACATTGTGAGTTTCCTTTCTCCATCCCATCCTGAGTGTGAACCAAACATCCCAAAAACCCCTCAACATCACTTAGCTGCAAAATTTTTCAGCATATCGTCTGAGATGTGAAATTCACGCATGGTATTCCCTGAAGTGATAACCCATACCTGATCTGAAGTATTGCCTCAACTGATCGCACACTAAAGACATTCCTCAATTTAGAGTGAACCGCATTCATCTGAGAAAATATACGCTCTACAGAGACATTAGAAAAGGGAAGGGAAAATAATGCTATTGCAAGAGATGAAATATTTTGGTATTTTTGTTCTCCTGTGGGCTATTTTCCCACAAAAAATCCCACACGAGATAAAATTCCCATAAAAAATCCTACAAAAAGTCAAATGCCAACGCAAAAATCCCGCAGATTTCATGATTGAAATGTCCTCCCACAAAAGTTCCCACGTGAGGTAATTTTCCCCAAATTTGTGGGAAATTTCCACAAGGTGGCAGCACTTGGCTCAGCTGAGTTACACTGTACAGTGACAGAAGACTCTAGTCACCAATTATGCATTTCCGACAATGGTAATTCTGGCCTGAGTATGCTTTATATCCCCATTAAATGACGTTTTCAATATTTTTATTTGCTTCATATACTATATTTTTTAAATTTATTTATAAATAAACATTTGAACCAAAATTACAAGGTAATATTGTAAACGTTGCCAGATGCCGTCAGGTACATATAACTGTATTTCAGTTTCACCAAAGCCATGACCACGGTAAAACCGAGGACAAACCCACAGATGAATATAACATTTGCGCTCAATCATTTACCACTATACTTTTATTTTTTTTTAGTTTAACACATTATTGACAAAGCTTGGAGTACAGATTCCTATTCTGAGTAATTGGCAAACTGTACTCCAAGCTTTGTCACTATACAGAAATATAATTCTACTCGACACTCAACACTCGACAAACACCTTAGAAATAGAAGAAACAAAAGGCTGGATTGTTAGTTATACAGCAGAACGCGCCTACCTCATCGTATTGTCACGGGTTCGAGTCCTGATTGTCCCGTGCAAACGTGAGAAATGTGTAGTGGAATTCTCCCCTACAAACGCTGTTTGTCGCTGCCTAGCCAACCCACCTATTCCCCAGTGTATGCCTCGTGGTCTAGGTCAACCAGCGCCGCCATACACCACGGAGCGGGGGTCAACTGCTAAGCCACGCCTACTCCCGCTTTTTAAGACCTGACCTCGTGGTGATCTCCCTCTCGCTCTCTCTCTACCTACAGCCACAGCCAGCAACACCTCCTCCTCCGCCGCTGCCCGGCGGGCCTCGCTCCTCCGCCTGCCTGGCGGTCCTCTCTCCTGCTGGCGAGCATGGCGACCCACAAGCTGTCCTTCTCTGAGCGTCCTCACCAACCAGCTCTCTCTACATCACGCTTGTAACCATGCTGCCTTCCCAGCACCAAGCTGCATTGTACATTCAATACAACATGTATATAGAGAGCACATTGTGAGTTTCCTTT
Organism: Homarus gammarus; assembly: GCA_958450375.1. Taxonomy (NCBI): domain Eukaryota; kingdom Metazoa; phylum Arthropoda; class Malacostraca; order Decapoda; family Nephropidae; genus Homarus; species Homarus gammarus. The sequence continues at coordinate 2,002,843 of CAUDMG010001794.1, read as the reverse complement.
CTCCATTCCATCCTGAGTGTGAACCAAACCACCTGAACCCCACAAATGTCTGTATCCAGTGTATTCTACCAACAATTACAGTTTCCTCCTGTACTAACTGGATAAATATAATTCATAACAAAGTAACAAAGAACGATCCAACCGCTCGAACAGCTAATTAGCTGAGAAATTAAATAATATATAAAAAAATGAAAGGGGCTTTACAATTGGACCAACAAGCAGAGTTATTATTTGACAACACTCATGAAGGGATTGATCGTAATACTGGATAAATGCTGTATAATACCATGAAAATTTCGACGTCTTGTAAATTAGTTTTATTACACGAATGACAACGCGGCGATACTCAACCCTAACCACCTCCTTATCATGGGGGACTTTAACTATGGCGACATCGACTGGAGAAACGAGTTCACCCCAAATGATTTGAATAACCCTGCTACTCTTTTTGTAGGAACTCTGAGAGATAATTTTCTGTTCCAACATGTGTTCGGCACTCGGGCCTTCGTTGTTGAGCGGCAGAAATTGGACACTAATTACATTAAGATCATCAAGACCGTCTTAGTGATGTGAAAGTGTAAATCGATGTAGTATTTTTAATGCTAGATGCGATTGTAGTTTTGAAAACTCAATCTCCACCGAGTTGGAGGTACAGCCCACTTCATCATAATTAACGAGGGTATGGTGGCCAAATTGGAACATGTAGCCACCGTTGGCATTTTTACTTTTCACTTTTATCATCTTTGCCACTAATCGGGTCCTTAAAATGTCCGATACCCAGTGTGCAGGTGATATAGACCTTTAACTCCTACGACTAAGCTGCATTCCGACATAGGCCTCCTCAGTACCCGGTGTGTAGGTGGGTAGGGGCTGATGCCAACCTCTGTAACCATCTCACTTTTTTCTGAGGAAGAATAAAGAATGGATATAGAATCATTGGAAAGAATTCAGAGGAGAATGACAAGACTAATCCAGGGCATTAGGAGCCTTGAGTATAAGACAGGTTAAAGCATCTTAATTTGCACTCCCTCGAGAGACTTAGAGCAAGGGGGACCTGATAGAGGTGTATAAGTGGAAGTCAGGGCTAAACAAAGGGGACATTACAAAGGTACTCAAACTATCCAACCAGGAGCGAACTCTTAACAATGGTTTTAAATTAGACAAATTTAGATTTAGGCGTGAAATAGGTAAACACTGGTTTAGAAACAGAGTAGTGGATGAATGGAACAAGTTATCAAATATCATCATTAACTCGAATACGCTGAATAGCTTCAAACATAGGTTGGATGCTTATATGAGCAATAGGGGTTGGGTGTAAACGGGACTGCCCAGTATGGGTCAATAGGCCCGCTGCAGTTTCCTCCATTCTTATGTTCTTATGTTCTAAACCACCACGCTACTGGGATGACTTCATTTATATTCACACCTCCTGCAAGATGTCATCTAAGTGTACTAAGATATGTGTATGTCCGTGCCCTAGTGAAAGGATAATATTATTTAAAAGTCGTTTAGCTGTCCTGCTGGTCTTGACCTCGTTGGCACCCTCGTTCGACTTGGGTTACTGTCTGGGAAAGTTTGTTCCCACTTTAATTTGTTTTATTTTTTTTCCTAGTTTTCCTGTATTAGTGTGTGTTCCTCTAAAGTAATTCTTGCCACACTAGATCTTCCTATGAATGATGGATCATAATACACTATCACAGGTCTTTAGAAAACAGAAAAATTCCTTTCTCTGTGGCCTCAATATTGTTTCCTTGTTACTTCCAGGCCTACTGTTTCCTCCAATTTATACCACTTATATTTTCTTTTAAGTTTTCAAAGTAGTCACTGTTACCAGTAAGGACTTTCTTAGCTGAAAACATACAGTATTAGACTCTATGATCGACTTATAGACGGTCAATCAAAGCGATGGACACGTCTGCACGCCAATTTCAAATTTTCTGTATAACTCTCAGCATATGACATTGATTTTACGGTTGTACCCACACAGTTTGGCTTTGGTCAAGTAGAAAGAATATTTCAATATTTAATCGCGAATAACAGCAATAATGTCATATCGATTTACACCAGCACATTCCCAAGACGATCTTGATGATCTTTTGAATTCACTCCCACTGTCCTTCAGATTTGACTCTTACTTGGGTAATGATAAGAGCAGACCAAGGTTGAAATATTATAATGGTGATTACGATGGGATGAAGGAGATGAGGGCTATTCATTGGCCTGATTTGATTGCACCTCAGCTACCCTGAAAGATTGGAGCGCCTGAACTTGCCTAGCTTATACTACAGACGGGCAAGGGGTGACCTAGTTGAGGTGTATAAGCATCTCAGAGGGCACTACTCAGTCGAGTGTCCTTACTTGGAGCTGGCGGACGCTCGCCCCACAAGGGGTCACAGCTCAAGATTGAAGAAGCCGCAAGTCCAGAAAACTCTGAGGGCAAACTTTTTCGGAGTGAGGGTTGTAAACTCTTGGAACAATCTACCAGAGAGTGTTGTGACGGCACCGAGTGTGAGCTCTTTCAAGACAAGACTTGACCAACACTGGAGCGGGTTCAGGTACATTCAGGAACCGGTGCATGCCCAGTGCTTGCCAACAATGCGTGACACAGACGTGACCGATCGCCCGAGCGGCTAGCGAGCCGATCTTTTGGTGAAGAGGATAAATGAAAAGGAAAAGTAATGAGAGACGTGACCGATCGCCCAAGCGGCTAACGAGCCGATCAGTGGCGAAGAGGATAAAAGTAAAAAGTAAACAAAAACACATAATCAGTAAAGTGAACTATTTGATAGATAAATATATAACCAAGACAAAACCCAGTGGCTCCGGGAATACAAGGAAACCATTACACCTGAGCTATACAGCGGTTCACAAAATTAAGATGAAATCTCAGAAATTCAAGAGATTGGTCGAGACAAATGATAAACGGGGCAGAGTATAGAAGGGCTAAAAAAGAGTTTCAGAGGCGGATTGCAAGCGAGGTCAAACAAATCAAAACGCTTACTACCATTAAGCAAAGTCGAAATTAAAGACATGTACGGCCGTACCAGATCTGAGACTTGAAGATGATAGTTACACAGATTCAGATCAGGACAAGGCGGAGGCGTTAAACAAATTCCTTTCATCAGTGTTCACAAGAAAGGATGTGAACCATCTTGCATTTGAGAAAAGAGGGTTTGACACAGCATTGAGGTATTTTATGTTCTCAGATGAGAGTAATGGGAAACTGCCCGTGCCTCTTATGTGGTGTCAGTAGCATTTTACCGAATCCAGCTGGTATGAAACGCGAGGTACATACAGTATATATACTTCATTTTTAGTCCATATAACACGCGGACTTTGAAGCTGGATTCGGTAAAATGCTACTGACACCACATAAGAGGCACGGGCAGTTTCCCAATGAGGTTCACGGCGCCATCAGCTTGATGAACAGGCTTTGTGTGAAATATAACAGAGTCTAGAACTGCTTTTAGTGTCCTTGTGGCCTAGCCGGTAAGCGTTCCCTAGTCACACCCAGTAGGTCGAGGGTTCGATTCCTTGCTGGTGAGGTCGTTGATTATATGTTCAAAGTCCGCGTGTTATATGGACTAAAAATGAAGTATATATATATGTACCTCGCGTTTCATACCAGCTGGATTCGGTAAGATGCTACTGACACCACATAAGAGGCACGGGCAGTTTCCCAATGAGGTTCACGGCGCCATCAGCTCGATGAACAGGCTTTGTGTGAAATATAACAGAGTCTAGAACTGCTTTTAGTGTCCTTGTGGCCTAGCCGGTAAGCGTTCCCTAGTCACACCCAGTAGGTCGAGGGTTCGATTCCTTGCTGGTGAGGTCGTTGATTATATATATATATATATATATATATATATATATATATATATATATATATATATGGACTTTGCCAAGGCTTTCGATAGTGTCCTCCATGAAAGGTTGAAAATTAAACTGAAAGGGTACAGGATTCGGTGAAGTGTCCTAGCGTGGATCCGAGTCTTTCTTTGTGACCGTAAGTAGTGTGTGGTGATAAATGGCATGAAATCGTCATGCATACCTGTGACAAATGGGGTACCACGGGGCAGTGTACTGGGCCCGTTGTTGTTTATTTGTTTCATAAACGACATGCCAGAAGCTATATACTTCTTCATGCCTGTGTTTGTAGACGATGCCAAGTTATTCAGGGAAATTAAAGACCAAACGAATTGTGAAAAGCTACAGAAAAAATTTCTGTTAGTTTCAAGAGTGGTCAAAGGAATGGCTGTCAAGATTCAACGTGACAAAATACAAGAGGATGCACCTGGGTCGTACTGACAGTAAGGAAGCGTATCACCCAATGGGACGAAAAGACAACATTAACGTAGACAAAATTTGAAAAGGGCCTGGGTGCCTATGTTGACAACGAACTAAAAAATTGAGAGCATTGTGAGAAGGTAAATCAAGCGACTAAGCTTGCGGATTTTATAAGAACGTCGTTAAGATACGTAGATGATCCTTCCCTCGTACAGCTCTTCAAAGGTGAGGTGCTTTCCCGTTTTGAGTACTGTTACCCTCTCTGGTCCCCGAGATATGCAAGAGACTGTCAGTTGATTGAAAATGTCCAAAGGAGGTTCACCAAACTGGTGCTTGCACTACAGACCTCAGTTACCCAGAGATTAGAACACCTGCAACTGCCAAGCTTATACTACAGACAGGCAAGAGGTGACCTAATTGTGGTGTATAAACACCTCAGAGGGCACTTCTCAGTTGAGTGTCCATACCTGGAGCTGGCGGATGCCTGCTACACTAGAGGTCACAGTTTAAAGTTGAAGAAGCTCAAGTTCAAAACATTGTCCGGACAAACTTTTTCAGAGTGAGAGTTGTAAACAGTGGATGACCTTGAATATGAATGGCAAGTGGTAACACAACCGTATATAACAGCGTGTTTGTGATTAATACACAAAATATATTATATAACACGAGTATATAATAAAACAGGGATGAAAAATAAATACGCTCATTCCTGTTAACCTCTACTTACCCTTTACCTCTGTTTACCCAGCCACGTCTCCCCCGCCTCTCATTTCCCCTTTGGAGCGAGAGATGACTTGGCAGGTTTATAATTTTGTACTTCAATGGTGTGTCATGATATCTTTGTTAACATAAGACTCTTCGTTTCCAACAAAAGTATACCAAAGGAAATTACCTTTTCCTAGAGTAGTGGACACAGTGACATCACCCCTTCTTTATAGATATAGACCCTATTGCAGGTTGCAGCAGAGATGCTTATACTTACATCACGTTCACTAACACGCATATGTTAGTGCTCTCTCCACACACACACACACAAAAAAAAAAAAACGAATTCAGTTTCAACCACATAAGGATTTATCGATGTTCGAATATTTATTCTACTAATAGGTATAATTTAGAAAAAATTCGGGTTTTATTTATTTTTATCACTCATTGCAATTACTCAAAGCTGTATGGTGTTTTAGAGCACGTTAAGCAAGACCCTCCTGTCCAAAGGGTCGCTGGTTTAATCCTGGGGTACCCTCAGCCCAACCAGCTGTATAAAAGTACCTACAGTATATCTACAAAGTTGGGGATGTGAAAGGTAGGGAAAACTAATCACAGGAGTAATATATAGACCTCCTAATCTTGATAGAGTTAATGAGCGACTTATTTGGGATGAAATGCGCAGGGCTTCCATTCATAGCAAAGTCTGTATAGTAGGCGACTTTAACTTCAGCCAAATAGATTACAATGACCTTATGGGTAACTCAGAATCAGAGGATTTTCTTGAAGCAATCCAGGGCTGTTTCCTGAGCCAACATATAACCGAACCCACCAGGGGTAATAATATACCCGATTTAGTTCTATCAAACAGAGAAAAGCTCATTAGTAATGTCGAGGTAGGGAACGAACTTGCAAACAGCGAACACAAAGAAATTAGATTCCAGTTAGAATTTCAGAGCAGACGCAAGGAAAATTCCACTAAAGTCCCAGATTTTGATAGTTTGAAGAGGCAGCTGAGAGAAGGGGTATCGCACTTGGGGGTGAATTACATGACCTCACATGAGGTGACCTCACACAATGTACCCACAGAGGGCGACCTCACCTTCCCTGGAGACCTGACGGTTGTGGTTTGAGATGACCTGATAACGAGATTTGAGGTTGCCGAGTTCCACAACAATTTAAATTATGAGTTAATTAATGCAAAAAGGCAGAACATACCATACAAAAAACCCAGATCAAACAACAATGACCCTAAATGGATAAATAATTATTTAAAGAATATTGTTGGACAAAGGAAGGCTATAGGTAGGAGAATAAATCGTGGAAAAGTTTACCTCCATGATTATTATAAGGTATTGGCCGGTAGAGTTAAGACAGAGATAAGAAAAGCAAAGAGGAATAATGAACTGAAGATAGCAAGGGAGGCGAAGTCAAACCCCAAGGGATTCTATCAAATGTATCAAACTAAAACACGAGAAAAGATTGGACCAATACAGTCAGATACCGGCGAGCTAACTGATAGCAATGGAGAAATGAGCAATAATCTGAATAAATATTTTTCAACAGTTTTCACTACCGAAAATTTAAACATGATATCCGAGGCACCGACTCTATACAGAGATAGTGAAGAAAATAAATTAAGCGAGATAGTAGTGACTAGTAACGATGTTAGTAAGCAAATAGACAAACTAAAGCCTAATAAGTCACCAGGCCCCCATGAGATATTTGCTAGAGTATTAAAGGAATGTACGGAAGAGCTTAGTATGCCCTTAGGAAAGTTGTGTCCTTAAAAACGGGTGTAGTACCAGAATCCTGGAGGATAGCCAATGTAATATTGATTTTCAAGAAGGGAGATAGATCACTATCCTCTAACTACCGACCAATCAGTCTAACATTAATTGTAGGCAAATTACTGGAAGGAATCATTTCAAACTCTATTCGAAATCACCTGGAGAAGCACAAGTTGATCAATGATTCCCAACATGGTTTCACAAGAGGGCGTTCGTGTCTAACTAATCTATTAACATTTTTTTCATCTGTTTTCGAATCAGTGGACGAGGGGCACACTTATGATGTGGTATATCTCGACTTTAGCAAAGCCTTTGACAGAGTCCCCCACGAAAGACTAATAAGAAAAGTGGAGGCTCATGGTATTAAAGGAGATATTCTAAAATGGATTAGGGCGTGATTATAGGACAGGAAACAGCGAAAGAACAGTTAACGGCACTAACTCCCATTGGAGCAACTTCACTAGTGGAGTTCCCCAAGGCTCAGTACTCTGACCATTGTTATTTATTGTATACAAAAACGACATAGATATCGGCATAGAAAGCAACATAAGTAAATTTGCTGATGACACTAAAATAGGGCGTGTAATTAAATCTGACGAGGACTCCGCAAAACTACAGGAAGATCTAAACAAAATTTTAGAATGGTCTGAAAAATGGCAGATGAAATTCAATGTGGACAAATGTAAAGTACTCAGCATAGGAGATGAAAACAGAGAAACCAGATACCAGATGAACAAGGATGTTATTGGGAAATCCGACTGCAAGAAAGATTTAGGAGTAATGATAAGTAGGAATCTTAAGCCAAGTAAACATTGTGTATCGTTTACTTGGCTCGAAACAAGGCAAATAAAGTACTTGGGTTCATACTAAGGAGTGTTAGTTACAAGACTAGCGAGGCCATCTTAAAACTTACGCAGTCTATCAGTGAGATGTTTGGCAACTAAATGCTACGGATGAATAAATGTACTATGAAACCAGGTTGACGGCCAATCATATCTGGTGTACCATCTGTTACACATGCAATAACATTTGTCAGAGGATTTTTTTTCAGCAAAAAAACGTTCACCCACTTGAAATATTGACAAGCGTCTGGTATCTGCTGTCAGCGGCTTGGCAAATAATAACTCTTCACTCACTACTTCACTGATGTTTACATAACACACTTAAGCTAGTGGTATGGCTTCATTATCACAGAGACTTGGCTCATCCAGCTGTAACGCAAATTTGGTAGTCTGCAATACGTTACACAGCTTACTTTCAATATCACTTGCCATCTCATCAATTCGTCTTAACACTGAATTATTGTGCAGTGGAACTGGTGAGGTTACGTTACTTACACCAGGACCCAACATAGTGTTAACAACTTCTTTCACAGCGGGCTGAATCAAGGTCTCACCAATAGTATGCGGTTTTCCACATTTAACAATTAATAAAGAAATCTTATTGGAAACAAGAGGCCATTTATCTATTTGGCTAGAATGTTTTTTTCAATAGTCCACTAACAGTAACTCGCTTTTCATATTTTTCCTTCAAATTTCAAAAGTATGATATGTCTTTGCCCACCTTATCTGCATGCTTCTTTTTTAAATGTTCACTCAATCTTGAAGGCTTCATAGCTTCATTTGAGATGTTCATTTGAAGGAGATGGAATAATTCCAAATTTTAAGTAATCCTGTGAATATTACCAGCACTTTCTCTTCTTGTCCAAGTTGATCAGTGACTATTTATCATTGAAACAACAAGCAATCTAACTAATTAAGCAGATGATGTGTACGCGATGTGCACCACTCGCTTGGGATCTCAACTGAAAACAGTAGACCAGCATATTTTTTGTGTGGCGTTTACCTAGTACAAGACATATTACTGCTTGTCTAACCTCAGAAGACAGAAAGCCAATCACCGTGCGTCTGTGAGATACATATCGTCTGTGTCGGCGCCAGCACACCCCATGACTCAACGTAGGTTCCAACATGATTAGACACACTGTTAGTCTAGTGTTGTAGTAGATTACAGGATTGTAGGTCAACAGATGCAAAGGTGATAAACATATCAGCATTGTGGAAAAATAAAATTTCCGTTTGAGCTTTTAAAAATTTTGTTTCACAATATTTTTTGAGTGCCCCTGTAGTGGATTCCTCCCCTACAAGCGCCGTTTATCGCTGAGTAGCCGAACCTTCTCGAATTCCCCAGCCTACGCCTCCAGCGCCGCCTACGGAGCGGGGGTCAACTATCAACCCACACCTACCCCTGCCTTATAAGACCTGACACCGATGTGACCAGTCTCTTTCTACTCACTGCCACCAGCAAGCAACACCTCCTCCTCCGCGCCAGCCTGGCGGCTCCCGCTCCCGCCGGCGACCTTGGCGTCCCTCAAGCTGCGTGTCCTCCTCGGGCACCCTCACCACCCAACTCTCTCTACTCAACGCTTATTACCATGCTGCCTACCCAGCAAGAAGCTGCATTGTACATCCAATACAATATGTTGTTACGAGTTGGGGATTTAGAATATAGTTATACGTCTACCCAGATCCCAACAGGTAACAACAAAAAAAAAACAAAGACAATCGGACATAAAAGGGTAGACAAAGGATGCGAGTTTTCGTTGTATATAATAAAGTACCATAAATTCCTTAACAAAATATTCAGCTTATACACTACCCTTAACCAAACTTAACCTAAACACGAACAGTATATACATAGTAATAAAACATAAAACAATAGTGAAGCAATGTGGAGGGGGGAGAGGCAATACAAGATTACAAATACTTAAGTGAGGAGCTGAGATGGCTGACGGGCAAGGCTGAGTATGGTAGAAGACGGTAAATAGTCACTGTGCCGTAGGTTTCCAGGATAGGTGATCCTGTGGTCGCTTCCCAGAGTGAAGTGTGTCCTCTCCTCGAATTGGAGCTGACAAAGTAGACTGAGGCGGAAGTGACGCAACAACCAGGATATGGAGAAGGGAAACCCGGGAGTGGTAACTAAGACGAGCCATACTCGTGTTTCGTCCCTAGATGGCGTTGCTCGTGGTGCTGGGTAGGTAGATGAAGACAATCGGTGGAGGGGTTCGTAACACACCCCCCCTCCAAAGACCTTCGTAGCGCGGGCGCGAAGGAGGTGATCACCTGGTGCGTCTGGAGAGTAGCTGCTACATTTCCACTGGAGCTCGGGATAAGGAGTCTGCAATCAGGTTTTCCACCCCCTTTATGTGCCGGACTTGTAGATTATACGGCTGGGTGAGGAGAGCCCAGCGGAGGATTCGCTGGTTGGAGGTCTTGTTGGTTTGGATGAACGTGAGTGGGTTATGGTCGGTGAAGACCAGGGTTGTTTGTGGGCAAGACTGGAGGTAACATTCAAACTTCTTTATTGCCAACACCAGAGCCAGGGCCTCCTTCTCTATGGTCGAGTAGTTGGTCTGATGTTTTTTCAACTTGGCAGAGTAATATGCCACAGGGTGAAGGACATCAGTGGTTGGGTCGGGTTGTAGGAGCACAGCCCCCACTCCGACACCACTAGCGTCGATTTGCAGATGGAAGGGCAAGGTGTAGTCAGGGGGGTGGACTACAGGCTTACAGGCAAGGAAGGCTTTGAGGCGGTGGAAAGACTGGTCGCACTTCTGGTTCCAGATGTAAGGGACCGCAGAACTGGTAAGGTCTGTGAGGGGTCCGGCCACGCTGGAGAAGTTACTGCAGAACCGACGGTAGTAGCCGCACATCCCCAGGAAGCGCATGAGTTCCTTCCTCGTCCTTGGAGTGGGGAAGGACAAGATGGCTTCAACGTTTGCGTCCTTGGGTCTCACCATACCATGCCCAACGATATGTCCCAGGTAAGTCACCGAGGCCCGGCCAAAAGCAGATTTAGCCAGGTTTATGGTGAATCCAGTCTCTTGCAGTCGTGCAAACAGTATCTCCAAACGCACCAGATGTTCGTCCCAGCTGTCCGACACCACCACCAGGTCATCCAGGTAGGCGAACGTCCCACCTAGGTCTTGAATAAGGTAGTTTATGGCCCTCTGGAATGTGGCCGGAGCATTAGAAAAGCCAAACGCCATAACTAAATATTGAAAAAGACCAAATGGAGTTATAAATGCCGAGATTATTTTTGCCCTATCCGTGAGTCCTACTTGATAATATCCTTTCAACAGGTCTATGGTACTGATAAATTGGGCACAGCCTATGCTGTCTATTATATCTTCAATCAAAGGTAAAGGGTAGGAGTCAGAGACAGTGACCTGGTTCACTTTACGATAATCTGTACAGAAACGAAAGGTGCCATCGGGTTTTGGAATGAGAAGGCAAGGTGAAGCCCAGGGGGAGGTACTAGGCTCAGCTAAGTTATGTTTTAACAAAAAATCTACCTCCTTTTTCATAATCTCTTTTTTTTGTGGATTTAGTCGATATGCTGATTGTCTAATGGGTTGTACATCATCTGAGATTAGCTTAATATCATGTTTAAGTATATTGCAAAACCCTGGGAGGTCTGACGTGACTTTAGGAAATGTTGATAATAACTTAGTGAGATCTTTTGCTTGAGATGGATTCAGAACAGAAAAATACTCATCCAAATTGTTGAGTATGTGACTGTTAGCAGGGTTCTCTTTAGGTAGGGGGAAGTCTAAATTCTCCAATAGGTCCATGTCATCTGTCTCCGGCCCTGACAAAACCGTATGCAATACAGGTAGGCTTACAGCCTCGGGGATGTCTTCCTCTGACTGCCTGGAATGGTAAAGTTTCATGAGATTAATGTGAACAAGTTGTGAATCTTTTCTGCGATCAGGAGTATGGACTATATAGTTGAGAGGAGATAGTTTATTAGCAACTATATAGGGACCAGTAAACTTGCTTTTAAGGGGAGAGCCTGGAATGGGTAGAAAGAGTAACACTTTGTCACCTGGAGAAAATGATCTTTTAACTAATTTAGGTTGGGACTTCACCATTTTCTCTTGGACTTTTTTTAAGTTTGACTGAGCAATGGTTCGGACTTCAGTTAATTTGTCCCGTAAAGTGTCAATGTATTGGGAAACTGTTGCGGGCTTAATAGATGGAGTGTCAAACCACTGCTCCTTTACTATTTTAAGGGGTCCCCTAATTTGTCTCCCATATAGTAACTCGAACGGGGAGAATCCCAATGACTCCTGGGGACATTCCCTGATGGCAAAGAGTAACAAGTCTATGCCTTCATCCCATTCCTTTTGGTGTTCTATACAGTATTTTTTGATCATTGATTTGAAAGTTTGATGGAACCGTTCCAAGCAACCTTGGGATTGTGGGTGGTAAGCCGAAGATGTACAATGGTCCACACTGAGGTCTTTCATCACCTGTTCGAAAAGATTGCTCGTAAAATTGGTGCCCTGATCAGATTGGATCTCTTTAGGAATGCCCACTGAAGTGAAAAGATGCAAAAGATGTTTGATTACGTTTTTTGAAGTGATGCTTTTAAGGGGAAAAGCCTCAGGATAACGTGTACTGGTATCCATAACTGTGAGCAGGAATTGATTTCCCTTCTTAGTCTTTGGTAATGGGCCCACACAATCCACAACAATCTTTTCAAATGGGGTAGAAAATACTGGGATGGGCTTAATGGGAGCTGCTGGTATACTTTCATTTGGTTTTCCTACCATTTGACAAATATGACAAGATTTTAGGTATTGTGACACATCCTTCCTAAGTCCAGGCCAGTAATAGTGTTGGAGGAGCTTTTTATATGTTTTCAGGATTCCCAAATGTCCTGAAATACCATCATGGGCAAGGGCAATTAATGCTGGTCTGACTGAAGCTGGAATTACCACTTGATGTATTTCAGACCACGTGTCTAGATGGGCAAGCTCAGGGGGCCTATAGGCCCTCATCAAAACCCCTTCATGATAATAAAAACACGGAAGGGTGTTAAAATCTTTACCCTCAACTGCTGCATGATGAAGTTTATTCAAAGATGGATCAGATTGTTGGGCTTTAATGAGCTCATCCTTACTTATCGTCTTATTGTACAGATCTTCTGTGGGTAGGAAGATATTGGAGGTGGTTTTAGATGAAGAGGGCCCATTCCGCACACTCTGTGACCGGGTGACAGCACAAGATGGGAAAAGATGAGGAATAGTTTCTTTAAGGTCAGTGGTGGAGTTGACAGGTAAGGGAGAGTCGACTGTCTTTATGTTAGGAACCACTAGATCTCCTACCAAGTCATTACCCAATAATAAATGAATGCCACACACAGGCATTGGGTCTTTCCTTATGGCTATTTGCACTTCCCCAGTAATCAAGGGACATTGGAGGTGCACTTTAGCTAAAGGATAGGAAGAATGGGACGAGAGATCTGAAATTAGAACACTCATTTGTAAATGCGGTAGATATATCAGGAATGACGTTAAACAGGAGGATAGATTGTGCTGCGCCCGTATCACGTAGTATACGAATAGGGAAAGAACGAGACCCTTCTATGATTGAAATTTTTCCCTCATAGGTGAATGAAGAGAAGAGATCCTGATGGGGCCTTGCCACATTGGCATTTGCTATTGGTTTGGATTTGGGATCCAGGAAACTACTTTTAGCAATTCGACACTTTGGGTGTTTACAAGTCTGGATCGTATGGCCTGGGATTTTACAGTAAGAACAAGTAAGCTTGGTTGCATCGGGGGGAGTAGGTGTGGGACCTTTCGACCTACCACTCACGTTCCCAAGGTTATCATCAGAGGAGGACCTAACATGTCGGGAAGTACCACGTTCTCTACTGCCCAGTGACTCCACCAACAAAGCATACGCATCAGCCAGCTCAGCAGCACGCCCTAAATTAACCTCTCCACGCTCCTCCACATGCTTCAAGATGTGAAATGGAATCTTGCTTTTCCACTCCTCCAGGACTACCAAATTTAACAAATCCTGAAATGTGGAGGTCTCTGTAGCCTCTAACCACTTCTTAAAAAACCTAAGCTTTTCTTGAGCAAACTCAACAAATGTGTGTGAAAATGGTTTGGTTAGTTTACGAAACTTCTGCCGGTATCCATCTGGCGTGATAGCATAAGAGGTGAGGATATTCTTTTTTACGTTATCATAGTCATCAGTCTGGTCTAAACAGTTATAAACTCTACGAGCCTTACCATATAATTTAGGAACTAACACTGACACCCACTGGTCCTTTGGCCACTCATTCTTCGCGGCTATTTTCTCAAAAGTCCTAAATGACCCGTCCATATCGGATTCATCAAACCCGGGAACAAGGGAAGAAGCAGTAGCAGGGTTAAAAGCAGCGAGTTTCTCTTTTAATGCCACTTCCTTTGATTTAAACTCCGATGTTAAGGTGACTTCTGTCTCTCACCTGTAGTTCTTTCAGTTTAACCGCCTGCACCAACTTGGCCTGTTCCATCCTTTCCTCATGCTCCAACTTGGCCTCCAACTTGGCCTGTTCCAACTTGGCCTGTTCCATCCTTTCTTCAGGGTCCAACTTGGCCACCTGCTCCAACTTGGCCTGCTCCAACTTTTCCTCCTGCTCCAACTTGGCCTGTTCCAACTCGAGTTCTTTCATTTTGATTTGGAACTCGAACCTAGCTCGTTCTAGTTCTAAGGGGTCTATTCGTTGTGTTTCTTCTTGAGGGCTAGCCAGACCTGAGGCAACTTCTGAGTGAGGAGGGGTGGTGGATAGTGGTTGAAGTTTCTTGGACATGGGCGTTAATCTGTCAACAGCGGATTCTTTTAAAACTTCTTGTTGAACCAACACTTCAATCACATGATTTTTTAACATTTCCTTAGTCAGTTGCTGTGAAAATGGGATATTGTAATAGTTGGCTATTTCTTTCCATTCTTTCTTCAGGATATTAACACGTAATTTAGCTACAGAAGGATTTTCAATAAAATCCTGAAGATCAAAACCTGAGGTGGCCATTGTTAAGAAAAATAGGATAAATTAACTAATGGTCAAAAGATAAGATAAGTGGATAACCCTAGAAAATATCACGGCAGTGGATAACCAGAAAGTCCCGGAAACTAACCAAGTTATACCTAGGGAAATTACACTTATGATTATTGTTCTTCCGAGAAGATCCTTAGATAAGGACAAGAGACTTGAAAGAGGTAGGGCGTATTACGGCATTAATATAAAGATCCGGATTAACAACCCTGATATACTTGAAAGAGGTAGGGCGTATTACGGCATTTATATAAAGATCCGGATTAACAACCCTGATATACTTGAAAGAGGTAGGGCGTATTACGGCATTTATATAAAGATCCGGATTAACAGCCCTGAATGAGATAATGAGAAGAACAATAATGGAGGCTTTATAATTATGGGGTCCTGGTAGAGAGGGGCGTCCCAAGATATCACTTCACTCTAAACTAGTAACTATGGAACAGCCTACTCTGGAGTGAGGGTACGGCATTAAACAGATCCGGATTCTTCCCTACACTCGATAAGACTTACCACACGACTGCCACGTGTAATAACAGGTAAGCCTTATGACACTTGGAACCTATTATCCTACGTCTGTCACTCTTACTATACGGTAATACCAATATATGCACACACATATGAAGGAAACTTTAAACCACCGTAAAGCAATTGTAAACAGAAGTGACTGGGAGGGGTAATTAACACTGAGTAACAAGGGAGGAAGGAATATGGTACTTAAGGTCGTGTCCTGTCACGGTCGCCATTTGTTACGAGTTGGGGATTTAGAATATAGTTATACGTCTACCCAGATCCCAACAGGTAACAACAAAAAAAAAAACAAAGACAATCGGACATAAAAGGGTAGACAAAGGATGCGAGTTTTCGTTGTATATAATAAAGTACCATAAATTCCTTAACAAAATATTCAGCTTATACACTACCCTTAACCAAACTTAACCTAAACACGAACAGTATATACATAGTAATAAAACATAAAACAATAGTGAAGCAATGTGGAGGGGGGAGAGGCAATACAAGATTACAAATACTTAAGTGAGGAGCTGAGATGGCTGACGGGCAAGGCTGAGTATGGTAGAAGACGGTAAATAGTCACTGTGCCGTAGGTTTCCAGGATAGGTGATCCTGTGGTCGCTTCCCAGAGTGAAGTGTGTCCTCTCCTCGAATTGGAGCTGACAAAGTCGACTGAGGCGGAAGTGACGCAACAACCAGGATATGGAGAAGGGAAACCCGGGAGTGGTAACTAAGACGAGCCATACTCGTGTTTCGTCCCTAGATGGCGTTGCTCGTGGTGCTGGGTAGGTAGATGAAGACAATCGGTGGAGGGGTTCGTAACAATGTATACAGAGAGCACATTGTGAGTTTCCTTTCTCCATCCCATCCTGAGTGAACCAATATATCATAACTCCACACCCCCTTGCCGCCCCCATATGGGTTTACCGACCCCTTAAAAAAAAAAAAAGAGCCCACTGGGGGGCGCTACCGCCCAAGTTGAGAATCACTGCTCTAGAGAGTAGAGATTTCTGTACTTTTACTTTAACTCTTATCCTCTTCACCACTGATCAGCTCGTTAGCCGTTTGGGCGATCGGTCATGTCTCTGTTACGCACTGTTGGCAAGTACTGGGAATGCACCGGCTCCTGAATGTACCTGAACCCACTCCAGCGTTGGTCAAGTCTTGTCTTGAAAGAGCTTACACTCGGTGCCGTCACAACACTTTCTGGTAGATTGCTCCAAAAGTTTACAACCCTCACTCAGGAAAAGTTTGCCCTCACAGTTTTCTGGACTTGTGGCTCCATCAATCTTGAGCTGTGCCCCCTTGTGGGGCGAACGTCCGCCAGCTCCAAGTAAGGACACTCGACTAAGTAGTGCCACTTGAGATGCTTATACACCTCAATTAGGTCACTCCTTGCCTGCCTGTAGTATAAGCGAGGCAAGTTCAGGCGCTCCAATCTCTCAGGGTAGCTGAGGTGCCGAAATGCAGGCACCAGTCTGGTGGCCCTCCTTTGAACATTTTCAACCAACTGACAGTCCCTAGCATATCTCGGGGATTAGAAGGGGTGACAGTACATGTACTCCAGATGGGGAAGCACTTCACTCCTGAAGATCGTTACGAGGGTCGGACCGTCTAGATATCTGAACGACCTTTTTATAATACTTAATAATTTATTTGCCTGATTTACCTTCTTCTCGCAATGACCCGAGAACTTCAGCTCATTGTCAACATACACACCTAGGTCCTTCTAACATTCAGTCTCAAATAATGCAGTTTCTTCATCCCGTTGCGACATATGATACACCTCCTTACCGTTGGTACGCCCCAGGTGCATCCTCTTACACTTTGCAAACATTGAATCTCAGCAGCCATTTCTTCGACCATTCTTGGAGCCCACAGAGGTCCTTCGGCAGTTCTTCACAGTCTGCTTGGTTCCTGATTTTCCGAAATAACTTGGCGTCATCGGCAAGCATTCGTATGGAGGAGTGTACAATGTCAGGCATGTTATTTATGAAACAAACAAACAACAGCGAGCTCAATACACTGCCCTGTGGTACCACACTTGTGACAGGTACGGATGATGACTTCGTGCCATTAATCACCACACACTGCTTGCGGTCATGTAGAAAGTCTTCCATCTACGCTAGGACATTTCCCCGAATTCAGTACCCTTCTAGTTTGATTTTCAGCCTTTCGTGGGGTACACTATTGAAAGCCTTGGCAAAATCTAGGTAAATATTGTCGATACTACCACCCGTTCCAGAATATGGGTCCAAATTGTAGTGTACTGTGTGTGGCCAGTTGTCAATTCTCTTTAGTTGTCTATTATCTCTTTGTATGGGCACACAAACGTACGTACAGTAGATATCTCACACTCAGGGATGAGGTAGAATAGAAACTCACGATGCGTTTTCTGTATATATATTGTTGTACAGAGTAGTGTTAAGGAGTTACTAGGTGAGGTGTAGCTTGCTCAGAGTTCCTGTAGGGCGAGGAGCTCTCTGAGGAAGCTGGGTGGTGAGGTGCTGGAGAGAGATCTTGCTGGTCCTGCAGGTCAGAGTAGAATGGTCTCCCTACGGTACGGTACGGAGTCTTTAGTTATGAGGTGAAAAAAGATTATTAGGGGTTGAAGGAAAAGTGGTGAAACTGAAATACAGTAGGAGTAGAAAGAATCTGGGCTCAACCAGATCGCTTCATCTTTCTTATTGGTGTTTTATCTTTGTTTTGCTCCTTGGGTCGTCAGACCTTTGTATTAATATTGGTTTATTTATATAATGCTGCTTATTATTATTATTTTTTATTATTGTTGGAGTTAGTGAGCTCGCCCAGGTCCTTGTGTAACTGGGAGGGTAGTCACATTTTTTCTTTTTTTTTCTTTTTTTTTTTGAGGTGTTAGTTAAGTGTTAGTTATGTTAGTCTAAAGGTACACTGTATGGAGAGGCCTGCCAGGTTCTTAATGGAGCTGGTAGGTCACTCTCATCTTTATTCCCCTATTAATGTTTTATGTGTAAATGTGTATATTGGGGCAGGAGGTGGTTCAATTACTTCTTCCTGGCTGATGTAGATGGGAGAGTAATCACATTATTATTATTTTTTTTTCCGATGGAGTTAGTGAGCCCGCCCAGGTCCTTGTGTAGCTGGGAGGGTAGTCATATTTTTTTTTTCTAAGATGTTAGTTAAATGTTAAATGTTAGTTATGTTAGTCTAAAGGTACACTGCATGGAGAGGCCTGCCAGGTTCTTAATGGAGCTGGTAGGTCACTCTCATCTTTATTCCCCTATTAATGTTTTATGTGTAAATGTGTATATTGGGGCAGGAGGTGGTTCAATTACTTCTTCCTGGCTGATGTAGATGGGAGGGTAATCACATTATTATTATTATTATTATTATTATTTTTTTTTTTTTTCCGATAGTTAGTGAGCCCGCCCAGGTCCTTGTGTAGCTGGGAGGGTAGTTACATTTTTTTTTTTTTTTTTGCTAAGATGTTAGTTAAATGTTAAATGTTAGTTATGTTAGTCTAAACTCTAAAGGTACACTGTATGGAGAGGCCTGCCAGGTTCTTGTGGAGCTGGTAGGTCACTCTCATCTTTTATTCTCTCTATTAATGTCTTATATGTATATTGGGGCAGGAGATGGTTCAATTACTTTCTTCCTGGCTGATTTAAACCAACTGTGTTCTTGGAATTCTTCGTTGTCTATATTATTTATCCAGTTCTGATATGTTTCTGTGTTAAGTTCAGTCACTTTTTTCCAAATATTTGCAGCTTTGTTGTGCATATCTACATTGATTGCTAAGAGGTTTGCTCTCTTGTGTAGCTGTTCATTATCGATGTGGTCTGTATATTTTGTTATATATAAATCTGAGGGCTATATTTTGTACTGTTTGTAACCTTTTAATGCACGTTTTACTAAGGGTGTTCAATGGGATGGGTGGGTAGTCCATAATTGATTTGACAAGGGCAATATAAATCTTTCTTTTGTTATTAATGCTAAGGTTCTTAAAGCGTTTTATTTTTGATAATCTTATTCTTGCCTGTCGTTCTTTATCTTTTAAGTATGTTATATATCCTCTTTTTGTTAGTTTTAGTCCAAGCATCCTGCCTTCAGTGTCGTATGGGTATAGTTCCTGGTCGACTATTACTGGACTTGTTTTAATCTTGGCTATTGGTATTATCTTGAATTTGTTCTTATTTGTCCTGATTTTCCATTTTTTCTCAAAATCATTTATATTTTTTATCGCTCTTTTACTTTACTTTTATCCTCTTCGCCACTGATCGGCTTGTTAGCCGCTTGGGCGATCGGTCACGTCTCTTTTCCTTTATATTCTTCACCAAAAGGTCGGCTCGCTAGCCGCCCGGGCGATCGGTCACGTCTCTGTCACGCACTGTTGGAAAATACTGGGCATGCACCGGCTCCTGAATGTACCTGAACCCGCTCCAGTGTTGGGCAAGTCTTCTCTTGAAAGAGCTCACACTCGGTGCCGTCACAACACTCTCTGGTAGATTGTTCCAAGAGTTTACAACCCTCACTCCGAAAAAGTTTGCCCTCACGGTTTTCTAGACTTGCGGCTTCTTCAATCTTGAGCTGTGACCCCTTGTGGGGCGAGCGTCCGCCAGCTCCAAGTAAGACACTCAACTGAGTAGTGCCCCCTGAGATGCTTATAAACCTCAACTAGGTCCCCCCTTGCCCGTCTGTAGTATAAGCTAGGCAAGTTCAGGCGCTCCAATCTCTCAGGGTAGCTGAGGTGCCGAAGTGCAGGCACCAGTTTGGTGGCCCTCCTTTGAACATTTTCAACCAACTGACAGTCCCTAGCATATCTCGGGGACCAGATGGGGTGACAGTACTCCAGATGGGGAAGCACTTCACTCCTGAAGATCGTCACGAGGGACGGACCGTCTAGATATCTGAACGACCTTCTTATAAGACCCAATAATTTATTTGCCTGATTTACCTTCTTCTCACAATGGCCCGAGAACTTCAGCTCATTGTCAACATACACACCTAGGTCCTTCTCACACACAGTCTCAACTAGTACATTTTCTTCATCCCGTTGGGACATATGGTACGCCTCCTTACCGTTGGTACGCCCCAGGTGCATCCTCTTACACTTCGTGACATTGAATCTCAGCAGCCATTCCTTCGACCATTCCTGGAGACCACAGAGGTCCTTCTGCAGCTCTTCACAGTCCGCTTGGTTCTTAATTTCCCGAAATAACTTGCCATCATCGGCAAACATTTGTATGGAGGAGTGTACAACGTCAGGCATATCATTTATGAAACAAACAAACAACAGCGGGCCCAATACACTACCCTGCGGTACCCCACTTGTTACAGGTACAGATGACGATTTCGTGCCATTAATCACCACACATTGCTTGCGGTCATGTAGAAAGTCTTCTATTCACGCTAGGACATTTCCCCGAATTCCGTACCCTTCCAGTTTGATTTTCAGCTCTTAACGTGTAGAGCGCCATAAATTGGGTTGATTTTCCTGGGTATGATACTATTTGAGTAATATCATCAGCAAACATTACATATTCGCTAAAGGGGGTAGGTTGAGGTGTGTCTGAAGTATAAATTGTATATAGTGTTGGAGAAAGGCATCCTCCTTGAGGTACTCCACTCTCAAGATTAAACATAGTTCCCATAAAGTTTCCAATTTGAATTTGTGCTCTCCTATCATCTAAATAGTTACACAATATTCTTAGCAAGTATTCCTTAAGTCCCAGTTTTAATATTTTATATTTTAAGCCTAAATGCCAAACTTTATCAAAAGCCTCAGAAACACCCCTTAAAATTACATTGATCTGGTTACCCTTGCTTTTTTCTATTGCAATTATTTCCGTTATTATGGCTATTGCAGTTAGGGTATTTCTATTGGGCATAAATCCATGTTATCTATTGTTAGTTTTCCCATGTTGTGTTAAAAAGGTTATAAATCTTGAATTTAAAATTTGTTCCAATAGTTTCCCGGTAATTTCTAATAAAGATATTGGCCTGTGGTTTAATATTTCCTTTTTGTCCTTACCCTCCTTGGGAATAAATATCATTATAGCATATTTTAGTTTGTCTGGAAAGCAACCGGTTATTAAGCATGCGTTATAAATGTTTAATAGTTTCTCCCATGGTTATTATTTGATTATTAGGTAATAAGTTATAGTCTATATATTGCCTTGGGGTGATTCTATGTATATGTCTTCCCATTTCGTCTTCTATCCTTTCTTCGTGTTCATTATCAAAATCTTCATTTTCCTCATCTGATATTTTAAAAACTTTTACCCATTCCCTTTTGAATGCTGACTCTTGTTCATTTTCCTCCTGCAATTTTGTTCCATTTTGGTCTTTAATGTATGGTGTTTTTTGCTTGTTGTGCCCCATCATCTTGTTTATGGAAGTCCAAAATGTTTTTGTGTCTTTAGTCATGTCAGCCGCCATTACATATAATATCATTCCATTTTTTATTGTTTGCTTCCTTACATGCGTCTCTTAATTTTATCTGTAGTGCTGTCTGCGTCGTATATAGCCATCTGTTACTGCCGTGTCTTTCCGTATACCTGTTTATTTCATTGTAATAGGTCTGGATTAATTTAACTTCTTCTGGTAGTCTGTTGTTGGGTAATGTTCTAAAGTGTGAAGTAGGAGTGTGTTTGGTTATAGATGTTTTTATTGCTGAGTGCAGTCTGTCCATTTCTGAGTCTATATCTTCTGTTGTTTTCCCTTGTAGGTTAATCGAGTGGTGACTACTTAAGTCGTCTTTGAAGCTGTCCCAGTCTGTTTTACTCATTTTCAGTCTCTTTTTTATTGGTATCTGTATGGGGCTTGTTGACAGTGTTAGTATAATTGGCAGATGGTCACTGCCTGTGAGAGGTCCTTGTTTTATATGGTAATTGAAAAAGGCTTTGTTGTTGGTAAAAATTTTGTCTGGTGTCGATTGTGTATTGTGATTTCTCCAGGTTGGAAAGTTAGGACCTAGATGATTGATTTTCCCTAGGTTTATTAATTGATTAAGGGCGTTTCCCACGGCGTTATTATTTGTATTGTCAAAAATCCTGTGTCTGGCGTTAAAGTCTCCTAAGATGTACATCGGATGACGATTGTTAGCCAATTTTAATAGGTCTTCTATAGGTAAGTAGGGTCGTCTCGGTGGCAGATAAGTAGTAGCAATAATTACGTCTCCTTGAGTTGTATTTATTTTTATTGCCAGAAATTCATCCTGGGAGTCATCGATTAGTTTAAATTTTAAGTTTCTTTTAACCGCTATAGCTACTCCGTCATTTTTCTCGCCCGATTTATTTCTTTGGTTTACATAATAGTTAAAGAGTTTTATGTTGTTGTTTTCTGTCTCACCGTGACTGTTTATTAGTATAATGTCAGGGTCAATTTCTTGATATATATTACTTAGGTTAATTCTCTCGGTCTTCCAGTTTCTTACGTTGTGTTGTATTATTCTTAAAGTTCTTACTGTTTGTCTATTGTCTATTATTTCTTATACTTGGATTGTGACTGTTGGAGAGGAGACCTATCATCCTGTTTCCCGCTTCTGATTCTTCTAAACTCTGACGGGTCTACTATTTTAAAGTCATTGGTCGTAATCTCTAGTTTGTCCGTAGTGATTAGTGACCAGACATAATCTTCACTTAGGGATTTTTCTTGATATGTCCACTTGTATATCCCTCCTTCACAGTTTTTTGCTATTGTCCCTCCTGTTGGTCTCGATGTTGGGATTCCATGTTTTGTTGTAGTGATAACTTTTAATCCAATATCTTCAGCAGATTCAGGTTGTATATTGTGATCAGTTTCCATCTTATCTTCTCTCCTCCTACTCCTTTGTCTTGTAGTCTGTCCTTTTGTTATTTCTATCTTCTCTTTGTCACTTCTAGTCATTTGTCTGGAATCTCTATCAGTCGCTTGTGTTCCTTGTGTAACAGCTGTTGCTCCTTGCTCAAACCTTTGTTTGTCTAGCTGTAGTCTTTCTCTCAGTTCGCTTGAGTATATTGCCTGAAATAGTTTTTCGGATTCTGGATTCTCTGGGAATATCATCTCTGGTAGGTTATTCAATTTAAACATTTTCCTTAACTCCTCATTGTATGATCCGGATGCAGTGATATTGTGCAGATGTGCATGGATCATACTAATCATTACCTTGTCATGTTTTGGTTCACTTAAGTTTAATATGGTGGATTCTGGTCTGTGAGCCTCTTGGACCGCTCTCTTGGCTATTTCGACGTATGTCGTATCCTTCTTGTCTTGTTCCTTTTTCCTTGTTTCTTGTTCCTTGTACTTTATCATGTATTTTTTTTATTGGGCATGCCATTGCTAACGTCCTGTGTCCTATGTATGCATTCCCGTTTCTCTTACAGTTGAGACAGCCAACATGTGTGTTCTTACATTCAGTGTAGGTATGGTCGTCGCCTGCACAATCTGAGCAGTACTTTTTTTCTTTTTCTGGACAGTCTCTCGTTGTGTGTTCTTCATATTTGTAACAGGAAAAGCAAGTTTGCAGATTGATGAATGTTTCCTTCTTTATTTGATGAGGTGTTACTGACATGTTAAATATTAGAAAGCCCTGTTGTAAAACTTTTTCAGCCATTGAAACTTCTTCGAAGGTAATCTTGAAAACATGAGTGAAGTCTTTTATCTTGATGACTTCCTCGATCTTCATCCACCTGTTTTGGCGTTCCAGTTCATCTTTCAGATCTTCAGATGTCTTCCTCCCGATCTCTTGGTCGACTTGACGAACGAAAACTGATCTTTTTGCTTTTTGATTTGGTGGCATGACAACAACAAGGCCTTCATTGTAAAATACATCTCTGGCTTCTTTTGAAAGGATTTTGTCTGAATCAAAGTCATCTTTACAGATTACTTTGAAACCTTCGTTGGTGCTAAATATTCTTGTTAGTGGGACTTGCAATTTGTTGTAAGTGATTTCTGCCACTTTTCCTCTTCCAATAGTGTGTCCCTTATCTCTATGTTTTATTCTAATGCTTGTAGTCATCTTCCTTGATTACATCCCAATCCTACCTATGACACAGGGCTCCTGCCTCGGAGCAGTGACCCCGCCCCCCCCCCCCCCCTCTTGGACGGGCGTCGGGCTCGTAGGGTTCTGCGCCCAGGTTACCTGTGACTATAGTTATGTTTAAAAAGTTGCCACCTACCGGTGACCCCCGGACAAGGGGTGCCCTGCACTATCACAGGTTCCCTTGCCGGATCGACCGTATCGCTAAGTCCCGCCTCCCGTTCAAGGAATGGAGTGCATGAGGGGGATGAAAAAAGGAAAGAAGAGGACTTAGAGAGTAGAGACAGTCTACCTACCACGCCACGTTCGGTTAGCCAATCAGAGCACCACAGTAAACGTGCATGTATCACGCCACCGTGGGGCACCACTGATTGGCCAATCAAGGACGTAGACGCACGGGTAGTAGTCAAAATTTGGGGAGCCCAAATATATGTTTTTCAGAAGTTGGAATGTTTCGTACAATCTGTGATGGTAATTGCACCGTCGCTATGTTGGGTAAGTACAATCACTAGGATTGAGTGTCCTATCACAACAAAGTTGCAGACTGCTCAAACATGCAGCAGAAGAGGCAAGTCTTCGCAGCTCCGGGTCCAGCATCCCTGGCCATGGCTGGCCAGGGATGGTCATCCATTCACAACGAAGGCTGGCTGGCGAGTCTAAATTTTGTGTCATGGTCTCCCGATCGATCGATCGATGGATGAAGTAAAGTGTGAAGAAATCTTGATGCCGATGCGTTGATTGGTGGTGCGGGAACTGGACTTGAAGAATAATGGTGGAATTTGGAGGGACTTGGGGTTGGTGGATAGTGCAGAAGAAAAGCGAGGAAATTGGAAAATAGTAGTAGAATGATAGGTCTTGGGGCTCAACCCAAGTGCTTCTGTTATCTCATGTTTGTGTTTCAGCTAAATTTCGTCTTAGGTGTTATATTTATGTCAGGTGTTTGTATGTTTAGCAACTATTACAATTTATGCCTTTCATTATCGTGTATTATGTCCTAGCCAATGGTGAGGAGTCTAGGGCAGGTACTTGTGTTTCTGCCAAGAACATCCTATCTTTTTATGATCTAATGCTGTGAGTGGTTTGGCTGCCAAGGTTGTCACTGGGGTAACCTTGCATCTTTTAGTAGAGTGGAGTTGGTGTGGGTTCTAGGGCTCTTCTTTTACTTTTAGGGAACCACGAGTGTTCTCTTCTTCCGTCTTCTGTCTCTTCCATCCATTCTGTGATTGGTCCTGGTTCTATTTCTTCTAACTTTGTCCATATTCTTTTTGAGTGTTCGTGTAGGTAAATGTTTAGGGGTTCTATTTGCGCTCGTTGGTGTAGTTGACGGTTGGTGACTATGTCAGGATATCTGATGTTGTATACATCCCTTAGGGCTAAGTTTTGAATTATCTGCAGTTTCTTTATGTTTGTTTGTTTTATTGCATGTAGGGGAATTGGTGGATATACTAGTCGGGATTGGACATAGGCTCTATATAACTTTAACTTGTTTTTTGCTGACAGGTTTCTGAAACGTTTTAATTTAATTACCATGTTTCAGGTTTTTGCAAGTTTTTCGGTGATGAATGTTTTGTAGCCTTTTGTTGTTATCTTCAGCCCAAGGACAGTGCCTTCCATGGCATATGGAATCACTTTGTTGTCTACTATAATGGGTTTTTTTTCCTTTTAGCGATTGGTATTATTTTGAACTTGTTGGTTTTCGTTTGTATCTTCCACTTTTTTTCGTACTGGTTGATGTTCTCTATTGCGTTAGCAGTATGTTGTGCCATTATTGCTGTTGATTTGCCGGGGTATGTGATGATTTGTGTGATATCGTCTGCAAAACTTATGTATTCACTGTAGGGAGATGGTTCTGATTGATTGATGTTGGAGATTACTGGCCTCTTCGCCGTTAGGCTATTTCGGCCGAAGCTGATTGGTTGGACTTCTTTTTTTTCTTGGTTCTTCTTTTAGTTTTTACTTTCCATTCTTCTTCTTGTTCTTCGTCTTCTTCTTTTTGGTCTTCTATTATGATAATGTTATCAGGTTCTTCGTTGTTCATATCTTGATTGTTCTGGTCTTGTTTGTTCTTATCTTGATTGTTCTTGTCTCGGTTGTTTTTGTCTAGTTTGTTCTGTTCTTGATTCTTGACTGCAAGGAGGGCCTCCTTGTAAGTCAATTTTTCTTTCGCCCGCAGCCTGGCCACCCTGCACTCCTCCCTCCACTT
This sequence comes from Homarus gammarus, assembly GCA_958450375.1. Classification (NCBI taxonomy): domain Eukaryota; kingdom Metazoa; phylum Arthropoda; class Malacostraca; order Decapoda; family Nephropidae; genus Homarus; species Homarus gammarus. The sequence goes on along the minus strand of CAUDMG010001794.1, from coordinate 1,976,451 downwards.
GGGACAAAGCCGGTCGGAGGAGGAGTGAGGGCCACCACAAGCCGCGCACTTCTTAACGGCCGCCTGGCAGTCAGCGTCGGTGTGGCCGGGTGCCCCGCAGCTTGAGCACACCTCACGAGCACGACACTTCCGCGCCAGATGGCCATATTTCTGGCAATTGTAGTAGCGAGTGGGTTTTTGCTGGTAAGGCTTTACTGGGATTTTCTCCCAACCCAGTATAACGGAGCTAGGAAGTTCCTTAGGAAAACCAACCAGGGCAGTTGTGCTGGTCAGCTTCCTAAGTACTGAGAGCTGATCTCCAATCAGCTCGGCAAGTTCGTCTTTTTCAAGATACTCAATTTCAGTGTGGGAAATGACTCCCAAAACTAAGTTATCCTGAAGTAAGGCGTCAAACATGACGTCGACTCCATTGATATTCACAAGGGGAGGCAATTTGTGGCCCTGCCCCCATTCCTCGAAGGTGATGATAAGGGTACCGCCTTTACTGCGGACGACCCCTGTCACCCCCTTGAGTCCAATGTGGTCAAAAAAATCTTTAATAACAAGAAGATTGAGTTTCTTGCGCGAAGGGTGCTCGACCGGAATCAGTCTCACAACCTTCGCCTGGGCTAGGGTGAATATGGTCACGTGGTACCTCAGGAGGAAGGAGCGGGGAGCCGGGAGAACCTACCTCGCCGAGGTTCAGTTCTCAAGTGATGGTTCTGTTGTTTGTTGTTATTGAGATTGTCGGACCGTAGTCCGACACGGGCCTTTGCCTATAGGCGGCCCGTTTGGTGGTTCCGGCTGGAGCTCCAGGAGCAGCCAGACCGGATTGGGAATGGAGGTGGTCCCACCTGCAGATTGGAAGGATACTGCAGGTTGCAAGTGTGAGCGGACCCCCGATCAGTGGACACTTACCACCAACCCCCACTCTTGGACGTGGTCAGTTTCGGAGTGGCGCGCCCCCCGAACTGGGGTCCGCACTTGCTGGGAGAGGATGCTTTTTAAGCTATCTGGGTGGTGGGTATCGTGTGATGACCCGGAGTAGGTGGTGAATGTGGTCTGTATGGGCCTTTCGGGTTAGAGTGGCCGCCGGTGTTGTGTGTGTTTCTTGGGAGATTTGAGTTCTGTTTCGGAGGCTTTGTGTGACCTCACAGTCGAGGAGATAGTGTTCAAGTGGGTTGGCTGCAGGCTCCTGACAGTAGGTGCAATCCATGACGTCATTACCGATCATCTGCCAGGAGCACTTGTACCCTAGTCGTAGTCGATGAAGGCTGACTTGGGTTTGTCTTGGAGTTTTCTTGTCAGCGAACGGTGGTTCCCCTTTTGTGGCCGCCAGATACCATTTGGCTGATTGGGACCCGGCGTTGAGTGCATGAAGGAAGCTCTTTTTGATGTGGAGCTTGCTGGTCTTTCTCAGGTGATTCTTGATCTGTTGCACACTTGCTGGAACTTGGATGTGTACGCTACTAGAACGTGTAGCTGCCTTGGCTGCTTCGTCTGCCACGTCGTTTCCTCCGATCCCTACATGACTGGGAATCCAGTGTAAGACGACTGGTCGGTTTTGGCTTTGGAATTCCTGTAGCTGTGCGAGGATCGAGGTGATGATGTGGACGTTGTCTCTTGGTTGAGTGTGTTGCAGCGCCTGCATGGCCGATTTCGAGTCCGTGTGAATTATGGTGGGCTTGTTGTGTTGTGTTGCAGCGTGTTGTAGGGCCTTTAGGATTGCTACCAGTTCTGTTTGTAGGGTGGAGCAGTCATTGGAAAGTCTCCATTTGAGGGTCTGACCTTGGGTGTAGAAGGCCGCTCCGGATCTATGATGTTTTGGGTCCACCGAGCCGTCTGTGAAGTATGATGCTGCATCAGCCGGTGTCTCGGTGGCTATGGCTCTGAGAGTTATTTTTTTGAGGTCCTCCTTCTGGAGGTTGGCTTTACTATCGCCTAGGTCGGTGAATTTGAATGTGGCTGGTGGAGGGCTCCATGGTGGAGGAACAACGTAACCATTGTCTCGTGTGTCTTGGTTGTTCTTGACGAGTGTTTCTGCTTGCAGGTGTTGGATGACCTCGCTTGCCTCGTGCGACCAGGTGGCCCCTCGCACTCTGTGGTCGAGGTGGAGGGAGGCACTGATTCGAATCTTGGCAACTGTGGGCTTGTCTGCTCTACAGATTTTGGCGAGGAGGCCGGCTGTCACCTGCTTGACTCGTACTGCCAGGGGTGGTAGCTCGGTTTCCATTTGCAGATTGCAAATTCTGGTCCACATGGGTGCTCCGAGCATGGTCCTGAGAGCATTGTTTTGAATGACTTCTAGCTTAGCTATTTGGTCTTCTCTCAGTCCAATGAGTGCTGGAGCACTGTAATCTACCAGCGATCTGATGGCGGCCGTGTAGTAGGCTTTGAGCACAGGGAGGTTTGCTCCTGCTGATTTGCTGGTGAGCGACCTCATTATATTGTGTCTGCTCTTCGTCCTGTGCCTGAGATACTCGAGTTGCGGCTTGAAGGTGAGTTTCTGGTCAAACCAGATTCCAAGACACTGGTGGGCGTTGGTCCAGACTACCGGCTTGTTTTGTATGGAGAGCATCTTGTCTGGTGTGTCTGTGCAGATGGCCATCGCTTTCGACTTGGCTGGATTTATCTTGAGTCCAAGTCTGTTGCACTCCTCTTCTATAAGTTGGAGTGCGTGTTGCGTGTTGGCTAGTCTGTTCGATCCTCTTACTATGAGCTGTAAGTCGTCTGCATAGCATAGGAGCTTGGCTGTTTGTCTGAAAGGAAGCTTGACTAGATTTTCCATTAGGACATTGAACAGCATTGGACTGAGGATGCCTCCTTGTGGGGTTCCGTTTTCGTGGACCCTGTAGCTTGAGGTTGTTCCCTGAAAGCGTACTCGTGCTTCTCTCTGTGTGAGGTAGTTCTGGATCCACCCCAGCAACCTTCCTTTGACGCCTTTTTTAGCGAGCGTAGTTGTAATGGCCAGTGGATTGGCTAGTTCGAAGGCTTTCTCCAGGTCGAGGAAGACCACCAGAGCTGGTTTGTTGTCCACTGTGCTGAGTATCTCGGCGATGTTGTTGCCTGTGCCGGTGTTCTCGGTGTAAGCAAAGATGTGAGGGTGTGGGCTGCCTACTTTCCACTTGAGTCGGTTGAGAGCCATTCTTTCTCCCGTCTTGGCTATGCAGCTGAGAAGGGAGATGGGCCTCGGCTTGTCTGGTTCTCTGGGCTTCGGAATGGGCTGTATATCTGCCTTCTTCCATTCCGGTGGGAGTCTTTGTGCTGTCCACGAAGCATTGATGGCTTGCAGCAGAGCCTCGTGTCCGGCTGTACCGGCATGAAAGAGCATGGAGTAGGTTATCCTGTCTGCCCCTGGAGCTGTGTCCTTGCTTCGTTTTAGCGACTTTTGGAGTTCTTGCTGGTTGAATGGTCTGTCAGTGTCATCTTCACTGTTGCAGGCCTCTTCGATCGTCTGGAGTCTGACCTGTCGCAGACGCCGTTGTGTCTCCTCCGCCTGTCTCGGGAGGTTTTTCGTTGCTGCTCGGTCAGAGAACAGTTTTGCAAGTCTCTCGGCTTCTTCTTCTGGGTTGGGATGGGTTGGGATGGGTTGGTGGTGGTGGTGTTGCCTTCCCAGATGCCCTTCGGATCTGGGCCCACATCTTGCCAAGGGAGGTGTGCTCGTTGAGTTCGGAGCACCACTTGAGCCAGCTTACGTTTTATATTTCTTGCTTCTCTTCCCTGGTATCCTTAACTATGACTTGCAGGAGATGTCTGTTTGTTGCCGTGGGATGTCTCCTATAGTTTCTTCGGGCCATGTTCACTCTGTGGTTGAGTTCTTTCACCCTGGGACAGTAGTACCAGTAGTCATTGTACTGTCTTGATGTGGGTTTTGTTTTGGGGATGGCCTCTTCTGCCGCTTGGTGAAACGCCTCGACCAATTGGTGGTGGAGGGTTGTCTCATCCACGGGTGCTGCGCCGGACGGCTGTGATTTTTCGCGCCACTTAGCCAGGTGTTTCTTGAAGAGTCCCCAATCTGCCTTTTGGGTATTGTATCTCCATCTCGGGGGGGGGGGGGGGGGTGGAGTGGGGAGTTTGTTCACCTTCAGTGTTGTTAGGGTGGCGAAGTGGTCGCTGGTCAGCGTGGAGTGTATCTGCCAGGAGGCCGAAGGCTGTAGTGCACTGGAGACGAAGGTTAGATCTAGCCTTCCTCCCCTAGTGTGGGTGGGCTCACCGGTGTTCAGGAGGCAGATCTCGGGTGTATCTTGAAAGGTGGTGTATAGGTGTAGGCCGTCTTCATTTGTGGGGCTTGCCGAGCTTAGGAAGGGATGATGTGCATTGAAATCCCCTCCTATGAGTGTGGCGTGGTCAGCGGCCGAAGCAAATAGTTGAGTAACCTCCAGTGAGCCCCTTGGGTTCTTGTAAATGTTGTGAACAGTTAATTCCCGTTCTTGGAGGGTTACTTTGATGGCCTGTGTCTCGATGTTTTCCCCACATGGAAATTGCTGCGTGACATCGGCGGAGGGTATGCTTGACTTGACCAAGATCATGCATCCTCTTGTAGACGCCTGCGTGAAATGCCTCCTGTATGTCTTGTAACCGCTGAATTTGAAACAAACAGTGGTGTTCTTGTAGTAGTGTTTCTTGTAGCAGTATGATGTCAAGCTTGTCCTTGGCTGCTGCTTCTTGTAGGAGGTGTTTCTTGTTTTTGATGCCCTGAGCATTCCATGTTAGGATGTTCAGGGTGCTGGTGGTCCTCGATGGAGATGTCCAAGTTCGATTCCAGCTGGATCAGGTCCATATCTTCGTGTTCTGTGGTTTTTGCCTTCTGGGCCGTGGTTCGGTTCAGGGGAGTTGAGACGTCCATTTTCTTTCTGGGAGCTTTCGGTATCTTGGGTTCTCTGGTGGCCTTCTTCGGTGTGGAGTGTACCTCGGCTGTCACTCGTGTGGGGACCGGCGTGGCTTCCTCCACTGAGGTGGCTGGAGCTGTGGCGACTTGCCCGAGGACGCTCCCCAGGAGTATTTGGAGCTGTGTGGGTTGGATCTTGTGGCCCAGTAGTCCGGCTAGGCCTTCCGCGAAGGTTGTCAGTACCTTGGCTAGGTCTGATACGTGTATCATTCCTTCTGGTGCCTTGGTGTGTGCTTCTTTTGTCTGTCTCGTGGTTGTCTGCTGCTTGGGTGGCCGAGGTGTGGCCGTGGTGAGGCCAGGAAACTGGGCTGCACTTTGGGTGTTGACTGGCTGAGGAGGTTGTCTTGGTTGTTTTGGCCTCTGGGTTCCCCACACGAAGGTACTTGGTGGGGCTGGTGTGTAGGCGGTGGGTGCCGGTCTTGCTGCTGGTCGGTTTGCCTGGACCCTCTTTGTTCTCTCGGAGCATCCAGGATTCCAGGCGTGGTGTTTGCCCCCGCAGTTGGCACACTTGGGGGCAATTTTTTCTCCATTTTTCAGCTTGGTGAGGCAGGAGTGTGTGCCGTGCTTCTGTGCGCAGACTGCGCAGATCTCCTTGTACGTGCACCGTGTCTGATGGTGCCCGTATTTCTGGCATCTGAAGCACCGCAGGGGCTCTGGGACGAAGGGCCTCACTTCGTAGGTCCCCCAGGTTTTGAGGTCTATGGTGCTGGGGGGTGAGCCGTAGTGCGTTATGAGCACTTGTTTCGTGGTGGCCGTCTTGTCGGACATGGGAGAGCATCTCTCGGCTTTTAAGATCTTCGGGTGGTTCTCCAGGGGTTCGAGAGGTAGTTCCTTCGGGTACCGGAGGACTACCGACTTCATCAGTTTCTGGGCGGGGTCTAGCTTGGTTGAAGTAACGGTGGTGGTGTTCTGCAGGTAAGTGTCGAGGGTGGTGGCGGAGTTCTTGTCTTTGGGGTGAACAATCATCTCCCCCTTTAGGTTGGGCGGCACTGAGAACCTGGCCAGTGGATTCAGCAGGAACAAACCTCCCTGTGCTCAAAGCCTACTACACGGCCGCCATCAGATCGCTGGTAGATTACAGTGCTCCAGCACTCATTGGACTGAGAGAAGACCAAATAGCTAAGCTAGAAGTCATTCAAAACAATGCTCTCAGGACCATGCTCGGAGCACCCATGTGGACCAGAATTTGCAATCTGCAAATGGAAACCGAGCTACCACCCCTGGCAGTACGAGTCAAGCAGGTGACAGCCGGTCTCCTCGCCAAAATCTGTAGAGCAGACAAGCCCACAGTTGCCAAGATTCGAATCAGTGCCTCCCTCCACCTCGACCACACAGTGCGAGGGGCCACCTGGTCGCACGAGGCAAGCGAGGTCATCCGACACCTGCAAGCAGAAACACTCGTCAAGAACAACCAAGACACACGAGACAATGGTTACGCTGTTCCTCCACCATGGAGCCCTCCACCAGCCACACTCAAATTTACCGACCTAGGCGATAGTAAAGCCAACCTCCAGAAGGAGGACCTCAAAAAAATAACTCTCAGAGCCATAGCCACCGAGACACCGGCTGATGCAGCATCATACTTCACAGACGGCTCGGTGGACCCAAAACATCATAGATCCGGAGCGGCTTCTACACCCAAGGTCAGACCCTCAAATGGAGACTTTCCAATGACTGCTCCACCCTACAAACAGAACTGGTAGCAATCTTAAAGGCCCTACAACACGCTGCAACACAACACAACAAGCCCACCATAATTCACACGGACTCGAAATCGGCCATGCAGGCGCTGCAACACACTCAACCAAGAGACAACGTCCACATCATCACCTCGATCCTCGCACAGCTACAGGAATTCCAAAGCCAAGACCGACCAGTCGTCTTACACTGGATTCCCAGTCATGTAGGGATCGGAGGAAACGACGTGGCAGACGAAACAGCCAAGGCAGCTACACGTTCTAGTAGCGTACACATCCAAGTTCCAGCAAGTGTGCAACAGATCAAGAATCACCTCAGAAAGACCAGCAAGCTCCACATCAAAAAGAGCTTCCTTCATGCACTCAACGCCGGGTCCCAATCAGCCAAATGGTATCTGGCGGCCACAAAAGGGGAACCACCGTTCGCTGACAAGAAAACTCCAAGACAAACCCAAGTCAGCCTTCATCGACTACGACTAGGGTACAAGTGCTCCTGGCAGATGATCGGTAATGACGTCATGGATTGCACCTACTGTCAGGAGCCTGCAGCCAACCCACTTGAACACTATCTCCTCGACTGTGAGGTCACACAAAGCCTCCGAAACAGAACTCAAATCTCCCAAGAAACACACACAACACCAGCGGCCACTCTAACCCGAAAGGCCCATACAGACCACATTCACCACCTACTCCGGGTCATCACACGATACCCACCACCCAGATAGCTCAGAAAGCATCCTCTCCCAGCAAGTGCGGACCCCAGTTCGGGGGGCGCGCCACTCCGAAACTGACCACGTCCAAGAGTGGGGGTTGGTGGTAAGCGTCCACTGATCGGGGGTCCGCTCACACTTGCAACCTGCAGTATCCTTCCAATCTGCAGGTGGGACCACCTCCATTCCCAATCCGGTCTGGCTGCTCCTGGAGCTCCAGCCGGAACCACCAAACGGGCCGCCTATAGGCAAAGGCCCGTGTCGGACTACGGTCCGACAATCTAAACAACAACAACAAAATCTGGCTACTTCCCAAGGAAATTTAAAACAGCAAGCATCAGACTTATATCAAAACCAGGTAAATCCCCAATCCAAGTACCGGGAAAAATCCTAGAAAAAATAATTAACCGCCGACTGAGAACACACCTCGAATTTGATGAGAAATACAACCCCAGACAGCATGGTTTTAGAAAACATAGAGGAACCCATACAGCCTTAGCCCTAATTTACGAAAACATAGCAAACGCGATGCACAACAAGGAGCAATGTAACGTAGTACTAAGGGACGTAGCTAAAGCATTCGACAAGGTCTGGCACCTAGGACTCAAATACAAAATTACCACCCAAGAACTTCCCAACAACTTTATTTCCTTTCTTTGCAACTTCCTCGACAATAGAGAGGCCAAAATTATCATAGGTAACCACACAGGCCCAAGCTTCAAATTATACAGCGGAGTACCACAGGGAAGTAACCTCTCGCCAACACTCTACACAATATATACGGCGCACATGCCACCTCCTGTACACGGAGAATACGTAGCTTATGCTGATGACGTCACCCAAATCATCCGACATCCAGGCAAGGGCAAACAGATGATGGCACGGATAACAACCCATGCCATCGAGCTAATCAACGAATATGAAAAAAAATGGAAAAATCAAACCAATACACAGAAATTAATGATAATACATATTGCCAGAAAAAACCCTACACCAATCACAGTCAACAACGTACCTATACAATACTCCAACGAAGGTAAAATTTTGGGACTCACAATAACAAGAACAGGCATAGCAAAACGCATAACACAACGCAAACAGACTACCCAATCACAACTCACGAAACTAAGACGATTCAGCAAAATGGACACCAAAATTCAACTACATCTATACAAAGCACTTGTCAGCCCTCACCTAGAGTATCCACCAACACCACTCAACACGATCAGCAAAACGAGCCAACTTAAACTTCAAGCAGTACAAAACAAAGCTATCAGTAGAGCATCAAAGCAACTCCCGCCATACACCACCAAAATACAAGAACTTCACGAATTATTCAATATCGAACCACTGAACACACGTACACACAGCCAAGCACAGAGAATATGGACCAAACTTGAAGAGATGGAGGACCCATTATTCTCCCCGTTAAGAGAAGAAGGAACTACTAAAACACACAGCTGGTGGCCTAAGAGCTTCCATGCTGACATTGCAGAACAAGACCCACTTTACACATATATGTAAACAAATAACACGACCACCGGACAAATAAAAATTAACACCCATTACAATAATGAATATCTAGCTAGCTTAGCTCCTCCCCCCTCCCTCCTCAACCTCCCTCCCTGAGCGGACGGGCGTGTGCTGCGCGCGGCCACCACCCAATCATTTCAACTCGTCTCCGCTAGGTGGACAGCCCACCTGCTATCTACCCCTCCCACTCTTCTTCCCGTTTCCACGCTTTACTTCTCTCTCTCTCTCCTCTCCTTTCCCAGTGCAAAGTCATTTGCTACTTTACTTCATTATCATCATCATCATCATCATCTCTCTCTTTCTACGTACAGCCGCAGCCAGCAACACCTCCTCCTCAGCCACTGCCTGGCGGCCCTCGCTCCTCCGCCTGCCTGGCGGTCCTCTCTCCCGCCGGCGAGCATGGCGACCCACAAGCTGTCCTTCTCTGAGCATCCTCACCAACCAGCTCTCTCTACATCAAGCTTGTAACCATGCTACCTTCCCAGCACCAAGCTGCATTGTATATCCAATACAACATGTATATAGAGAGCACATTGTGAGTTTCCTTTCTCCATCCCATCCTGAGTGTGAACCAAACATCTTGAACCCCACAGTGGTGTATGGCGGGAGTTGCTTTGATGCTCTACTGATAGCTTTGTTTTGTACTGCTTGAAGTTTAAGTTGACTGGATTTGCTGATCGTGTTGAGTGGTGTTGGTGGATACTCTAGGTGAGGGCTGACAAGTGCTTTGTATAGATGTAGTTGAATTTTGGTGTCCATTTTGCTGAATCGTCGTAGTTTCGTGAGTTGTGATTGGGCAGTCTGTTTGCCTTGTTTTACGTGTTTTGCTATGCCTGTTCTTGTTATTGTGAGTCCCAGAATTTTGCCTTCGTTGGAGTATTGTATAGGTACGTTGTTGACTGTGATTGGTGCAGGGTTTTTTTCTGGCAATATGTATTATCATTAGTTTCTGTGTATTGGTTTGAATTTTCCACTTTTTTTCATATTCGTTGATTTGCTCGATGGCGTGGGCTGTTTTCCGTGCCATCATCTGTTTGCCCTTGCCTGGATGTCGGATGATTTGGGTGACGTCATCAGCATAAGCTACGTATTCTCCGTGTATAGGAGGTGGCATGTCCGCCGTATATATTGTGTAGTGTGGGCGAGAGGTTTGTAGTGGAATTCTCCTCTACAAACGCTGTTTGTCGCTGAGTAGTCGACCCCACCAATTCCCCAGTGTATGCCTCGTGGTCTGGGTCAACCAGCGTCGCCATACATCACGGAGCGGGGGTCAACTACTAAGCCACGCCTACCCCCGCTATTTAAGACCTGACCTCGTGGTGACCTGTCTCTTTTCTACCTACAGCCGCAGCCAACAACACCACCTCCTCCTCCGCCGCTGCCTGGCGGCCCTCGCCCCTTCTCCGCCTGCCTGGCTGTCCTCCCTCCCGCCGGCGAGCATGGCGACCCACAGGCTGGTCCTCCTCTGAGCTCCCTCACCAACCAGCTCTCTCTACATCACGCTTGTAACCATGCTGCCTTCCCAGCACCAAGCTGCATTGTACATCCAATACAACATGTATATAGAGAGCACATCGTGGAGAGTGTGGCTACGATAGGGAGATGGTCACTGGTGGATATTGGGCCGGGTTCCAGTTGCAGGTTAAGATGGTGATGCTGGTTTGTTAGTACTATGTCTGGATGTCCGATTTGACCCGCTCTGATGTATGTGGGGAATTCCGGGCCAAGGTGTATTGCGTTGCCGTGACTCAGTAATGTGTTTAAAATCTTGCCCACGGCGTTGTTGTCCTGGTGTCCCAAGACGCGATGTCGAGCATTTAAATCACCCAAGAAATATGCTGGTATGTTTCTTCTCAGGAGTTTGAGCATGTCTGCTAGTGGGAATATGGGTCTTCTCGGAGGGAGGTAACAGGTGCCGATTATAATAGGTCCTGTTGGGCAGTTAATTTCGATCGCCAGAAAGTTTTCTTGAAATGAGTCGTGTATCTCGTGTTGTATGTTTCGTTTGATGGCTATGGCTATTCCATCATGTAGTGTGTCTTGGTTGTTTTTTTGGTAGACTGTGTTGTTAAATAGTTTTATTTTTTCTGAGTTTTTCTTACCATGCGAATTGATGAGAATAATATCTGGGTCTATGTTACGGTATGTGTTATATAATTCGCTTGCTCTGTGTGGGATCCATGCTAAGACATTATGTTGGATTATTTTTAGCTTATTTATTATGAAGGCTAGTGTCTAGAGCTGGTTTGCGCCATTTTTGCTGACCGGTGCTCCCCTGACACCCTCCTGTCCAGGCCCAAGCTGATCTTTTTATATGTTGACTGATCAACTCTTTCTATTCTGTTGTGCCTTGTGAGTATTCTTCCCTTCTTGATTAGTGTTTCAATATGTTGGTCATCTAGGTTTTTGTCTGAGTATGTGTATTTGATCTTGCCTTGCCTTATTTCTGCCAATAGTCTTTCTGTTGAGACTATGGGGGGGAGCTGTAGTGGAGTAAAATCGAATACCAGTTTCATGCCCTAGGTCTTTGTTCTCCGTGGCAGGTGGTGCCTTAGTTCCTGCTTGGTTCTTTTTTTGGGTGTTGACTCTGGCGGCTTGTTCTGTTATTGTGGTGGTTTCATCTTCGATTGAGTCTTCCATTGATTCTTTCTCGCTTGCTGGCTCGGGTTGTGTGCCTGAGGTAGTCTGTTCTTGTGTTGATGGTTCGTGAGTTGATGGTTCGTGAGTTGTTGGTATTTGAATTTCAGTGCTCTCTGATTTGTAAATGAAGTTGAAGATTTCAGAAGAAGGCACATCGTTTGGGAATTCCATGTCTGGCAGGTTGTTGGCGGCGAACATGTCCCTTGCTGCCTTGGCGAAAGTTCCAGGTCTGGCTATATTCATGATGTGGGCGTGGATTATGGATGTCATTATTTTTACGGAAAGATTATTTCCAAGCTGAAGCACAATAGGTTGGTTTGCGGGGGGTGGTGTGGCGACTTTTTCGAGGATCTTTGTCGTTTCTCTGGTTAGTTTTGTCACAGCTGAATATGTGTTGTTTTGCTGTTCCTGTGTCTTCTCCCTCTCCTTCTCCTTCTTTTGGTTGACTATTGCTTTTCGTATGTAGCCAGTGTTCTATGATCTCCTTCGCAGTTTAGGCACTTGGGGTTATCTTTGTTTTTGCACTCTCTGAAGGTGTGCCCCTTATTCCCGCATTCTGAGCAGTGCTTGGTGTCCTTGTTAGGGCAGTCTGTAGCCGTGTGTGAATATTGGTAGCAATTCCAGCATGGAGTGATGGGGAAGAATTCCTCCTGCTCCACCTGGCTGCTGCTGACATGGTAGTAGGAGAGACAAAGTCCCTCCTGGATTGCTTTTTGGGCCTTGGCTATTTCAGTGAACCGTATTTTCAGCATGGATGGCAGTCTGGGCAGCTTGACCACTTCCTCCACCTTGGCCCATTCATTTTTGTCTTCTATATCAGATGCCAATTCCTGTTCACTAGATTCTTCAGTGATTGCTTTATCTAATCTTTTGATCACAATTGATTTCCTCGCTCGGAGTTGAGGAGGGATTGCACCTTCGAATTTCGCGGACTTCAGTTTCCTTGTGCTGTCGTTCGATAGGAGTTGGTCAACATCATTCTCAGTCAGGCACAGGGCGATGAAGGAGTCCTTGGTCGTGATATGGTTGGAAATTTTGATCAGTAGTGTTGTAGTAAGGAGTCTTGCTAATTCAGTTTTTCTTCCGTCAGTCACGACCCCTTCATGGGAGCGTATCCGTATCCGGTGTGCCCTCATTCTAGAGGGTGTGTGGTGGACATGCCACCCTTGCGTGATTTCAGACTTGAGACCTACCTATTCCAGGACAGAGTTTGTTACAGGAATTACAACACTCCCCACCGCCACTTGTTGGTCGAGTGGTCGTAGAGTGGTTCCCGCAACACTGTCCCGAAAGCCCCGTCAGGGGATTCTACTTCCCTAGTGTTTCTGAATGCTCACTTATAGGCGTGAGCTAGTGTACCTAATTGGGGGGGGGGGGGGGTAAGGATTCAGGATTGCGACCCCCTTCCCAGGTGGACCCGCACGATTACAGTTAACTAGGAAGGCTCGGCGGAGGGATGGCTAGTGCTCCTGCCCCCTTTCTAGTTCACAAACTCCTGGGAGGGAGGTGAACAGTTACAGGGGGGACCCAAGGACGAATACACCTCTAGGGTGCAGGTCCCCAGGCCAGAGCGAAAAAGAAGGAAGATCAAGGAGAAATAGCCAATGGTGCAAGTGCACCAGTGGGATCGCGGCCCAAGTCCGCTGCAGTAAACCGTTACAGATCTCCCAGTCAGGGCCGCCTCTGATCAGGAGTCACCCCTGATCAGTAGGGAGGCACAGAAAGGGCGTTGTCTGGAACGAGCTTCCCTGTTGTATGAAGTAATGCTAATGAGGTTGATGATTGAGTGCAGTTTGTCAACGGTAAGAGTTAGGCTGGCTGGCTTTGCAGTGAGGGGTCTAGAGAGACGTCCGTTCACAACGAAGGCTGGCTGGCGAGTGTGTCGATGATGAAAAAAGAAGAGAGAGAGAGATGACCACGAGGTCAGGTCTTAAATAGCGGGGGTTGGCGTGGCTTCGTAGTTGACCCCCGCTCCGTGATGTATGGCGGCGCTGGTTGACCTAGACCACGAGGCATACACTGGGGATTGGTGGGGTCGACTACTTAGCGACAAACAGCGTTTGTAGGGGAGAAATCCACTACACCACCAAAATACAAGAACTTCACGAATTATACAATATCGAACCACTGAACATACGTACACACAACCAAGCACAGAGAATATGGACCAAACTTGAAGAGATGGAGGACCCATTATTCTCCCAGTTAAAAGAAGAAGGAACAACTAAAACCACAGCTGGTGGCCCAAGAGCCTCCATGCTGACATAGTAGAACAAGACCCACTTTACACATATATGTGAACAAATAACACCACCATCGAACAAACATAAATTAACACCCATTACAATAATGAATACCTAGCTAGCTTAGCTTCCCTCCCCCCCCCCCCCCCCCCATCCACCTCCCTCCCTTGAGCGGGCGGTCGTGTGCTGCGTGCGGCCACCACCTCAACATTTCAACTCGTCTCCGCTAGGTGGACAGCCCACCTGCTATCTACCCCTCCCACTTTTCTTCCCGTTTCCATGCTTTACTTCTCTCTCTCTCTCCTCTCCTTTCCCAGTGCAAAGTCATTTGCCACTTTACCTCATTATCATCATCATTAGGGAGAGCATTCTACACTCAGCTACTGGACCAGCAACATCTCTCACAGCTCCTCACCTAGTTACTCCTAAGCACTGCGCTGTACAACAATATTTATACAGAAAGCGCATCGTGAGTTTCTATCCTACCTCATCCCTGAGTGAAGATATCTACATGTACGTACGTTTGTGTGCCCATACAAAGAGATAATAGACAACTAAAGAGAATTGACAACTGGCCACACACAGTACGCTACAATAGCCTATGATAGTAGGCCTATAACATATCTTGAAAGGATGTAAACCCCAAAAGGATGTACACCTTGGGAATTATGCAAAAAGTATACTATACATTACAGGGATTATATAAATAAGACGTATACCTGAATTAGTATACGTTAAATGGGGTATGACTAGTAGGAAGTATACCTGAATTTGTAAACGTTAAATTAAGTATGACTAGATAGGAAGTATACCTGAAACAATACTTTACGATATACTTACCTTTAGAATATACCTTCTCTTAAAAGTATGCTTTCTCTTAAGATACAGTATGTTTATTCAATCACTTGCGGTGATAGGTAAGCGACCTTACCATCGCTTATGACGTCATTACCGTTAGGTATATAACCCCGGTGGTGCGCAGCGATGCACGAAAGAAACGACTCATATACGTGTGTGTGTGTGCAGAGGGTTGCCATCCCTTCCCGTTAGCTGAGTGGAAACCAGTACGGTCGATAATCTTAACTTTGATTTCGGAGAGACTGACTTACGGAGTGGTATTTTGAAAAGTTTCGAGGTGTTTGACTGACCGGAAGAGAGAACGTTCCTGCCATGAATTCCTAGCTGTTCCTTCAACCTATTGTGTTGTTCTTTTTTTATTTTTTTATTTCTCCGTCGAAATGCACTACTGTATTTGTATTCATTAGTTCCTTATCGTTAAAAACTGGGAACTATAGGCAGGGCCTGGTTAAGATTTGGCCTAGGAGGCCAAGGGAAGGCCCTAATAATACTCATGAATATGAATAACACGATAATGTAACATGTTGAATATATCTGATCTGTGGCTGCACGGTCTATAGAAGAGGAGGTCACCCAGAGCGCAGGTGGGTGGAGCTTTGCTAACGTCATCCGGCGGAGTCCCGTGCTCCGGTCGGTCGGTGATACGGAGAGAAGAGAGCACTAGCTCTGAAGGTGCAAGAAGGGTACAGTACAAGGTAAAGTTCAGAAGTGGGAAATATAGGAGGAGGTTAACAGCAGGTGGGCTATCCACCTTGCGGAGACGAGGTTTTGTCTTCCGTCAACAGTGCTGCATTAGAGGACTCTTGCGGTTAGGGAAGGCCGGTCTCAGCCAAGCTAAACTAAGTTGTTCTATTTGATGTTTCCTTGGGGCATGTTATGTTAGTGGGGGGGGGGGTCCCTCCAGGTCCTTATGGCACTGGAAGGGTGATCCCCATCTTTTTCGTTTCTAGTTTTTATTGTGGGTGTTTGTGATCTTTTGAAGTCTTTGTTTGTTTGTGGGGTCCCTCCAGGTCCTTGTGTGATTGGAGAGTTGTTCCCATCTTTTGGTTCTTTTTTATTGTGTATATAGAGGCTCTGGTTCTTCGTTGTCAGTTTTAATGCTTCTAGGCCACCATCTGTGCGATGTGTTGTTGTTTTCCTCATTTAGTTTGTTTTGTATGGGCTCCTGTTCTTGATGGATTTTTTCCCATATTGCATTTGCTTGGGTGTGTATTCTGGTGTTGAGTGGGTCTATGTCGTGTTCTGAGTGTATGTCTTGTACTGTTTGTGTGTATGGTGGTCGGTGCTTTGCCGCTCTTCTGGGGGCTATATTTGGCACTGATTGAAATTTAAGTTTGTTTGTTCTTGCGATTGTGTTCAGAGGTATCGGAGGGTATTCTAAGTGTGGTCTGATCAGTGCTTTGTATAGGTGCAGTTGCGTGTTGGTGTTTAATTGGCTGAATCTTCTGAGCTTTGTAAGTTGTGATTTCCTCCTCTACCTCCCACCTCTTACAAACAGAACAGTTTGTGGTTCCATATTCTGTACTGCACCGATCGGTGCAGTGGGTGATACAGAATATACCTGTATATACAGTACCAGAGATGGAAATATTAAAAGAAAAATTACATTTTAGTTCTAGCTATGTATATAAATAAGTGCAGCTTATGATAGGTAAATTATAACTATTTGTACAATTACCTACAGGAGATCCTTTCCTTCCTGTTATGCTCAATATATTAATAATGTAGACATGAGGTGACAGGAGTTATGACCTCACATGACAAGTGTTACCTCAACTGACGCCAGATTATAGGGGGAGTGGTGGTTAGGGCAGGTGATCCTCGGTGCTGCCTTTGCCTGCAGGTAAGGGTGAGTTGACAGGAGTTAGGACATCACATAGCAAGGGTTACCTTCACTGACACTTGTTTCATCAAAAGATAAAACATGTATAGACGTTCACGGTCATCCATAGACTCACATTTATGGTACAACAGTTGCAGAACTGCATGTAACACCCCTGGTTCCACTTTGAGCTTAGAAATCCAACGATACAGTACTGACAGACGGAAAAAGAAATTTACTTTCCTCGGGCAATTATCGATAAGCTTTCGGGCTTAAGCTGCGAAGGGTCGGTGCTTGACTGATATCCTCCTCACACCAGTATATTACAAAGGACACCAGTCAAGAAAAAACTCACTTGAGAAGAGGTAAAAATAGCTACTAAAATATCTTTAGTAATGACAGCAGCCTTAAAAGCATTTTCTATCTGCTCATGCAAAGAAGTCCTCTCCTTCTCCCATTATTTTTTTTTTAAATAAGAAGAGCATCTCTCTTCCCCTTTACATCATCCAGTTGACGTTTTAGATCCTCACTGATCAGAATTAGTTTTTCTTTCTCAGGTTCTTTCCTTGACAGTACATCAGGTCCCCACGTCGACTCAATTTCTTGCATAATCCTCTTTTGCCCTCTTCTCTAGGCACATATGTTTCTAAAGCCTGACGCTGACCTGTCTACAACTATTGATGTGCCTATGGCAGAGAGGGTACAGATAAAGGGAGAGAGGTGTAGCATCTTGCGTTATTTAATGGGAGAATGACAAGCACATGGTCTGTCTGGCTGGGCTCTTATTCTCTGTTCTTGGTTACAGCGTGCCTAACACATTTCGTGTTTACACAAGCCTAAACACTTTCCGACTTTAGTAAGAAGTAACATAATATATAATATATATATTCAATAAAGGCAGCATATAAACATACATATATATAACACTATTTCTCCCTTTCAAAAGAGAGCATGGCTGCTACAAATCCTAAATAAACAAAACTTACAGAATTACATATGGCAGGGAAGAAGAGAATAGAACACAACAAATATAACTTCCTAACTAAACAGTTTTGAAAGGCCTGTTCACAATTCAGATAATTAGAGGGTCTAATTTAATTACAGGTCTCCTAACTCTGTTTGATCTTCTAGGACTATTCCCTCCATCAAGTTTTACAGGGGTTTCACTTGCACTCTGTGCATTATCAGTGACAGACATATCATCACTACAATCAGTTGATGAAGGTTACTAGTGTGCCCTGAAGAATGCAGTGATGGCTAGGGAAACACTGAGTAACACTGAGTTCGTTTATTGTGGATGAGAGAAATACAAGTGGTGACCAGCGTGTGCCAAGCACAGCTCACACAGTCAGACTGAGGCTGCCTTGCCATATGGCAGCCTCGGGGCAATGTTGCCACATAACACGTGCAGTGTTGCCACGTGATAATATATATAAATGCTACTCGGCACAGTAGCTTATGTACAGGGTTGCTACTTGGCACAGTAGCTTATATACATAACCTACATCTCCCTCCCCCCTCACGCTCATAGTCTTTGTCTTGAGCGGACTTCTTAGTCCTAAGTCGCTCCGAGCGTCGAGGTGCACTGTGGGGCGGATCCTCGTGAGGTGTAGGTGACTCGTCCTCGGTCAGGGGGCCAGCAGCAGGGGGTGGGACTGGCCGGAGGAAGCGGCGGTTCCTCCACCAGACACGGCCGCTCGGCATCCTGACCTTGTAGTCCCGCGACCGGCCGACGCCCATCACTATGCCCACCTTGTCCCAACGTGTCGTCGTCGGGTCCTGGACGCGGGCAAGGGCACCAATCTCTAGCGGCTGAAGAGGGCGGGCACGGTCGTCATACCGAGCCTTGGCGTCCTGGGCACGTGTAGCGGTGCGGCGGTAGCAGCTCTCGGCTTTGGTCTGCCAGTCCTTCGCAAAGGCCTTGGCGTGTGTAGGAACGCAAGAGCGGAGAGGGTGACCATACAGGATCTGGGCAGGGGAGCGTCCTGTGTGGGTGGGAGTGGACGCGGGTTCTGGGCAGCTCCGTGTGGCAGTGCCAGGCGCGTCGCTCGTCAACTCACGCACCCTGCTGGCGGTGTAACGAGCAGCTGGGATCTGCTCAGGAAAGTCTCTGGGCACCACGCCTAACTCCTTGCAGTGCTCCCACGACAACAAGGGTGTAGCGAGAGTAGGCTGCACGTCGATCCATCCGTGACACGACCTGGCGCCGTAGGTGATCTCTGCTTGAAAGGAGCCCACAGCGTCCGGCATCTGGGAACCGTCTGCATTGTAGTACTGCAGCTGCGGCGGTGGTCCCAGGCTGCATTTGGTGAGGCCCAGTTTCTGGAGGTGCTTCAACTCAATCACCGTAGTATCGGCGCCGGTGTCCGGTATCACCTCGATGTGACCCGACACATCACCGTGTGTGACGGCGACGCGGAAAGTAGGGGAAGGGGTAGCCCTGGGGCGTGTGGTCGATTCCACCCTCCTGATGTGACTCCGCTGCTGCTTGGGGCTGCGTGGGCCATCTGGAGGGGGCTGTGTGCGAACCACCCCGAGGGAAGTGCGCTGCTGTCCTCCTCGTCTCGGGCTTTTGGGCTTGGGTTGGCGGCAGCACTTGTCGTAGTGTCCATAGCGACCGCAGGCCTGACACTTGTGGCCTCGTGCAGGGCACCTGTCTGTGTTAGACCAGTGGCCCTTACGGTCACATCCACGACACAGTGCATCGGCGGCCGGGCAAGTCTTGGGGCTGTGCTGCCTTCCACAGCTGCCACAGGAAGCACTAGGCGGAGGCGTGGAAGAACGTGTGGCAGCCTTCGCGTTGTTGGCCGCCTTCTTATCCTTCTTGTATTGTGAGATAGCTCTCACAGCAGGTGGGGCCCGTAAGGCAGAGGTGGCGGACTTGGTGGCCTCGTATGACCGACATTCAGTCACTACAACCTGGAGTGTGGAGGAAGCGTCCAGGGGGATGAGTCGCTGCATCAACTCTTCGTGCCTGACACCTGTCAAGATCCAGTGCTTGATCCAGGCTTCCTCACATTCCCGGCTGTGCGCCTTGCAGACGTCGATCTCCTCAGACAAACTCTTCAAACGTACAAAAAAGTCGTCAAAGGATTCGTTCTCCGCCTGCTTGCAGCTGGTAAAGGCACGGCGACGCAGAGCCTCGTTGTTCCGACCCTTAACATGCTCCTGTAAAAGGTCGAGCACATCCGTCACTGAAGAGGTAGAATCGGGAGGCACTCACAATGTGTGCTCCAAAATTCTCTGGGTCTCCAGCGACAAACACATCCGCAGTTGGATGAGCTGTTTGTTTGGAGGCATGCTGTCCAGGTCCACCATCGTGGAGTAATCTGTCCAACGCCGCCTCCACTCACGAAAAAGCTGAAACGTGACGTCTGGTGAGAGGGCGGGTGGGGGTTGAACAGATGCCTTGGGAGCTGGAGGACGCTGGTGTGGTGGAGGAGGGAGTGTACTGGTGCCTTGAAGCGCGCTACCTGCGAGTGAGGGAGGGTGGGTTAGCGCCAGGGTCGCCAATAGTGCCTCAAAACGCAACTTTTCCTCCTCTCTTCATGTCTCCTCCCTCTGAAGTTCCATCTCTCTGCGTCTCTCGTCCCGGTCGTCCATCCACTTCAGAATTGTGGCGATGTCCATCACTGGAGGTGGAGGATGAGAGTCTGCGTCCGGTGGAGGGGAAGGTGGTGGGGAGTCGTGTCTCCCATCTTGACGTCCCTTCTTACCTCCCATCTTTGTGTGTGCGTGGACTGCACTGTTTAATATATAAAGTGGCGCCTCAACAGCTCGAACCACATATATATGACATAAACAGCGCAGGAATAACGCATATAGTCCACTGTTCTGTCCGTGAGTGAGTGCGTGCGTGCGTGCGTGTGTGTGTGTCTGAGAGAGCGGAGGGAGCGTGGACAGCTGGGTGGTCCGGCAAGACCGTCAGTGTCCCCCGGATGTCGCACGAGAAGGGTGCGCGTCTGCGTGCTCCGTGGGTACCACAAACAAACAGGCCAATGCACAACTCAGCTCTAGACACACACTAATACACTGACACTAACACTACCACCGTCACTAAAACGCACTGTGATGGAGCAACACTGCACATCGCGGCGAAACACAGCGCAACACAACATAAAACACTATGAGTCGACGCGCATCACCGGCAGACGTAACTGTCGGCATTGTTCACACACTTTGTAAGTCCACAGATCCTACTCACTGCGCCATGAAGGTTACTAGTGTGCCCTGAAGAATGCAGTGATGGCTAGGGAAACACTGAGTAACACTGAGTTCGTTTATTGTGGATGAGAGAAATACAAGTGGTGACCAGCGTGTGCCAAGCACAGCTCACACAGTCAGACTGAGGCTGCCTTGCCATATGGCAGCCTCGGGGCAATGTTGCCACATAACACGTGCAGTGTTGCCACGTGATAATATATATATAAATGCTTCTCGGCACAGTAGCTTATGTACAGGGTTGCTACTTGGCACAGTAGCTAATATACATAACCTACAATTGACACAGTGAGTGGATGCTGGAAAACATCATCTTTGACATCATCATCATCATGATCATCTGAAACTGTTTCAAGTTTATCATCATGTCCTGGTGCTACATTCATCTCGTCATGTGCCTGAATGATGTGATCCACATGAACATATCTCAAAGAGTTACCACATTTCACTGAATATGACCTAGATCCACATACCTTGTCAATGACACCAGCTATCCACTTTGCATGTACAGTACCATAACCTTTAGCCATATTCCTAACTCTCACCCTATCATTTACCTTGAACACTCTTTCACTGGAACTCTTATCATGATACATTTTTTGTTGAGCTTGTTTCCTCTCTACAACTTCAAACAGACTTGGCTTAACTAAACTTAATCTTGTTCTCAACTGTCTCTTCACCATTAACTCTGCAGGAGTACATCCTGTCACACTATGTAGCGTGGTTCTGTATCTGAGTAAGAAATTTGCTAGTCTGTGTTTCATTGATTTTGCTACAGTTCCTTGAATTACCTGCTTGGAAAGTGTTTCCTTTACAATTCTAACTCATCTCTCAGCTGCACCATTAGAGGCAGGATGATAGGGTGCGGTCAGTACATGCTTTACACAGTTGAATCTCATGAAGTTTTTAAACTCTGATGATTGGAATGGAGGACCATTGTCAGAAACTACCTCTTCTGGTATTCCATGTTCGGCAAATATTAATCTTAATTCATCAATGGTGCTACCAGCATTAGTACACTTTGAATGACTATCAATTAATACAAAAAATTTGTCTGTTCCCTTATCACAGAAGTCAATGTGTACTCTTTGGAAGGGACGGGAAGGCCATTTCCAGGTTTTCAAAGGTGTGCTGGGTGGCATACTCCTAATATTCTGACAAACAGAGCACTCACGTACCATCATTTCTATTTCACCATCCAGTTTAGGCCACCACACAAAACTTCTGGCCAGTGCTTTCATAGCACATATACCTGGATGTTCAAAATGCAGTTCATTCAAAATTTGCCCTCTAAAACACTGTGGAATTTACACTCTCATACCCCACAACACACATCCCTGTTCTACTGACAATTGACATCTCCTTAAATGATGCGGTTGAAAGTCTAAGGATGGACAAATCTCTGGCCATCCATTTAGTGTATACTCCAGGACTCTTCCCAATACAACATCTTTCCTAGTTTCATGAGCAATCATTCCGAAGGAGACTGGAAAATCTTCTGCTATCATGGTTAGAGCATAAACCTTAGGCTCTACTCCATCATTTGATCCACTACATGGCAACCTTGACAAAGCATCTGCATCGGAATGATCATCTGAACGTCTGTACTCTATATCATAGTCATATGCCGACAATATCAAAGCCCACCTCTGCATTTTTGCACCAGCAAGTGTAGGAACAGGTGATTTAGGACCCAAAATTGCCAAGAGAGGCTTGTGATCAGTTATTAAATCAAAATTCCTCCCATATAGATACTGGTGAAATTTCTTTACTCTAAATATGATAGACAAAGCCTCTTTCTCTATTTGTGCATAATTTTTCTCGCTTTGGGTAAGAGTTCTCGAGGCATATGCAATGGGTCTTTCTTCACCGTTATGCATTATGTGACTTATGACAGCACCTAATCCATAGCCCGATGCATCACAAGCAAGCTTTAGTGTTCTACTGGTATCATAGTGGACCAAAACATCAGTACTAGACAGAGCAGCTTTACAATCTTCAAATGACTTCTGAGTTGCACTCTTCCATTTTCATGGTATCCCTTTCTTTAATAGTTCATGCAGAGGGGCTAAAACTGATTAAAGTCCACTCAAATACCTTAAATAATACTGTATCATACCTAGGAAAGCTTTCAATTCACTGACATTTTTTGGAGCAGGTAAATTTACTATGGCTCCTACTTTATCTTATACAGGTCTCAGCCCTTCTGCGTTCACTTTGTAGCCAAGATAAGTTACTTCTTTAGCTAGGAATGAACATTTGCTCTTGTTGAGCCTGACATTGTGTGCCAATAATCTATCGAATACTGTGGCTAGGGTTTTGACATGATTTTGGATGTCACTGTCAACAATAAGGACATCATCCTGAAAACATAACACATTGGGAAGACCCACAAGAATTTTGTCCATGATGCACTGAAATAACTTTGGTGCACTTTTAACACCATAAGGCAACCTTTTGAACTTGTACAATCCCTTATGAGTGTTGATTGTAAGTACTGTTGACTTTCAGCATCAACAGAGACCTGAGCATATGCTTGGGACAAGTCTAACTTAGTGAAAATGGTTTCATCTGTTAGTGCAGCAAACAAATCTTGAGATGTGGGTATGGGATATTGCTCATCCTTAACAGCTTGATTAATGGTAACTTTATAATCACCACATAGTCTAACAGATTTATCGGTCTTATTATCTCCACTGAGAAAACTAAGGTGTTCAACAAACAAGCTGGTAACCGCAAGCGCGGCCCCGCCAAGTTCAAGATAGGTAACAACACTATTGACTATGTTTCTTCTTTTAAATATCTTGGTGTTTCCGTCCCTTGTACCCTACCTGCCATACAACAGCTAACCTACCAATGTACTGACAGACTGAGACCTCTTAGAAGTGTAGCGGGGTACAGCCCGCACTATGGTGCTAATATTAGAATTGTTAAAACAATGTACCTAAGCTATAAAGATCTCTGATAGATTACCACGCACCAGCCCTGGTCATTCGTGACGGGAAAGGCGTTGACAAGCTCGAGAAAATGCAAAATAAAGCCCTCAGAATTATCCTAGGATGTCCCATGAGCACTAAAGTACTTAATATGAGGAAAGAACTAGGTATACCCAGTGTTAAAGATAGAATAATTGAAGTCAACCTCATGATAGCCCTGAGGCTTCTGCGTGGTGATCCTGATAACATTGTTTCCTTAAAATTGCTAGAATGTATGAACCATGGGACTACTGAGTCTAAATGGATCCAAACTACAGCTACACATATGAAGATGTTTGGACTAGACCACCTGTACAAAGTTGAGACACAACAGCGCTTCCTGCCACCCTGGCGGACAGTTCCCTTCGATATCACAATACCGACGTATCCGCCTAAAAAATTAATTATACAAAGCATTTATCTCCAACACACTGCCAAATTGAGAGCTCTTGAACACATACACACTCTACAGACTGATGATAATATCACACAGACCATCTACACTGATGGATCTCTTAACACCGCCTGTGGGAGACGTACACGTCATCTGAGTGAGTATGGGATGGGTAATAGGGTGTGTCAATTTAGGGGGTGAACTGGCTAAATTGAAAATCGAGTAATTTGGTAGCAATTTATTGTAGTCTTTAAGCATGCAAAACAATATTCTGGCATAAATTTTTTTTATAATAAGTCCTACCTACATCAAATGGATTTTTAAATGTACATATTTGTGAATTTATAACATAACCAGCGTTTGCACACATGTTACTGTTTCAAGTTTCAAATTATTATATTTTATTATCCGTAGTCTATTTGAAAGTAACCAATGCCTTCATACTCTCTTTGCTTTGGTTTCTTGTCATCAGTAGTCTGCTTGCTATTTGTGCTTTGATGTAACCTTCTCGCCTCTCGTGGCTGTAAACATGGCCCGCTGCTTCTGTGACCATTTTCACACATCTCTCCACACTTTGAGTGTGGGAAGGCCACTTCGGCACCTGCATTGGAGTCTCTTTAAGGTTTCTCAATTCTTGGCTAGTTAGACTTGTTGTCAATGGTGGCTCTAAGACTTCCAAACTCAAGTCAACCAATTCTGACAATTTGGTGGCATTGACGTTTATTGGGGGAACTTTTCTTGAATGAAACGAACAGTCTCCCAACTGGTCGTCATCTATTAGCGTTCCTCTAATCTTTAGAATGACTTCTACAGCCTCGGTTCGGAGATTGGTACATTGACTGCAAAGCATTGCTTGCAAAACTGCTTCTGATCGAGCATACCAAGCGGATCTTCTTGCCACAGGTAACACGATGTCCCTCACTACCTTCCTCTGTGTTCTTACTAGCTGCAATTGAAACAAAAGGTGATTGGGCCCATCCACCCACATAGGATTAAGTTTCACACTAAACCACTGGGGAAGATAAA
This sequence comes from Homarus gammarus, assembly GCA_958450375.1. Lineage (NCBI taxonomy): Eukaryota > Metazoa > Arthropoda > Malacostraca > Decapoda > Nephropidae > Homarus > Homarus gammarus. The sequence continues at coordinate 1,951,465 of CAUDMG010001794.1, read as the reverse complement.
CTCCAATAATAAATTCAACAATTAACCTCAAATTCTTCAGCACTTTGCCCTTCAATTCGTGTTTGGAAATCCAAATCCTGCAGAAACGAAGAGCTGTAGTTAACCAACGGCTGTGACTGACAGGTCCAATCTCCAAGAGAGCCAATGACTGAGGCACTTCTCCTGATCTTATTGCTTGGGCAATACGATAAGCATAGGATTGATCTGTGCTGAGATCTTTGATGACTCCTTCAGACAACGCCGGAAGGGGAGGGCCAACTTCGACCTTTGGAATGGTTGTATTTATTTCTAGTTGTGTTGCTTCATCCAGCATGATGCCAAGGGGACCTGACCACTTGTTGTTGCTCTTTGTAGGACCATCAAGTTCCTGGATGAGATGACGAAGAGGTAGCTCGCCTGTATGTAAATCACATACAATCCAAACAAGTCTTCTTCCTAGTTTTTTCTCTAAATGCGTCATTACACCCCCCTGCCATCCGGTGTTCACTACAGTTGAATCTCCACCAACAGCCTGCAGTGAACTGCCAAGTCCTCTCTCCTGAACCCAACATAAAATATGATCAGCAATGACCTCTGCATGTTTCTTCCCTTCTACTTCAGTTTCGGGAGCAAAGTGAAACAAAAACCGACCACCAGGCTCAGAACAGACAGAGTAGTGTTCTTCTTTGATGAGACCTGGAAACTTTCTGTTCACTCCCTCTACTTCTAGCAAAACTTTTGTGTCATCTATTCTTCCATCAAACAAAAGACAGGAGAGCCCTCCCTCGCTTAAATCTTTTTCATGCTGATCAGATATTTCCTTCATTATTTTTTCTTGTGCTCTTCTAATTTTATTATGATCTATCACCAAAGATACATCCTCTCGGCTGATGAGGCCTGCATCTATCCAAGCGGCAGTTGCAATTTCTGCAGCCTCACGAAGTCCAGCATGGTGGCGAATACTAGCTAAAGCAATGTTTGAAATATTTCTTGTGTTGTATTTCATTTTCTTTGGTAAAGGTTCAGATGGCTCTTTGGAACTATCATCTGATGTTGCTTCCTGTTCATCAGAAGAACTATCAAAGAAGTGATAAACATCTTGACACAGCTCTTCCTCTCTTTGGATGGCTTCTTCACTCTTCATTTTCTTCTTTTGTTCCCTCTCTCGGATTTGTTCTCTCTTCTTGGCATTAGCAATCTGCTTCTTTGTTTCCGAATAATCTATTGAACCCATTTGCATACTTCCTTGGCCTTCTGCCTTTGTCCTCTGTGCCTTTATAAATTCAAGCTCTAAAACAGGGATCTTCTTTTCACGAGGACAACCACAATCAATGTGGGAATTATTTTCTCTCTTACCTGAGTGAGAACAGTTGGATTCAGAACATAATTGTATGGAGCACTTGCAGGTCAAAATGTCAAACAGAGTATCAAGTGTGTGCAGAAATTCATTTTTCCTGGCCAAGTTTCCTTTACCAAGTGATGTTTCAACTGCTTTGTGCCATAATTTCGTTAGTTTTAGCTCAATAGTTCGACACTGATTAATCACAGGTGGTTTGAATAGTGCATTAGCTTTTGTCCATTGATGCAGAAGAGGGACTATCATGTCATTTATGAGTTCTTTATCTGTATAGTTCCTTCTGTCCTTTGCATTTTTTTCTCGAAGGAGTAACCCTAATCTTAGCATGTCTCTCACTGTTGGAAGTTCTGATACAGGAAGCTCCTTCCCTTTACCAACTAGCAGGCTCAAGTGGGTTGACAACTGACTTCTTGTCTTCAATTTTGACATCTTCACACTATCTGACAAATAGAAAAATATTTCAATGTTTCATAATTCAATTGTTGTTTAAAAAAATATCAATTTGTTTATCAAAAATGCTGTAACAGAAATAACATAATAATTTCTTAGAACATAATGTTTTATACAATGATATAAGTAACTGCGACAATCAATATGCCCTACTTACAATAATTAAAATGTAGAATTCGTCTGGTAGAGTAGGTGCAAGTGCAATGAGAGCAAACCACCGTCTATGATATCTAGAAGGAGAGTGAGCCGGGCGCCTTATCCTCACGCTTGGTACAAGTCAAAGCAAGAATTAAACTGTCCCACACGAAGAGCCTGTTCATGTTCATGTTCTGACATGCATATTGTACACAAGCTATAGAACCATAAAATACTCCATAATCCATATGCTTACATGAGATTAGTTAATATCAAGTGAATAATTCTAATTAAGTCTCATTAATTTGTTGAAATACTGATATTTGAAACTTTAAGGTATAATTGATGTAGGTGAGGGTTATTTCAATTCATTTTTGTTTGCGAATCTCAAGTTTAGACATAAAGAGGCACAATATTTTGACTACCAAATTTGATTTTTAACATGTTGACAAAATTGACACACCCTAATGGGTAAGTTAGGTATTTGTTTTGGGAGGAGTGATAGGGTGTGGTTAGTTAATGGTAGAATGGTTATTTTTTATTTTGTGTGGGATTGCTAGTAACGGCTGGGTGTGTTAGGTTTTTATTTTGGGGGGATTGTTAGGGTCTTTTCTTTCTTTTTGGCGGGGGGGGGGGGGAGTGTTAGTGCAGGTTAAGTGGGTTAGTTTTTTTTTTTTTTTTTTGTCGGAGTGGTCTTGAGTTTGAGTTGGGGGCGTGGGGTTTGGAGTGAGGGGGGGGAGAAGGGAAGTTGGGTAAGTCAGGTAAGGTTAGGTTAGGTTGAGTGGGTTAGGTTAGGTGGGAATCATTGGGTGTGGGGTTGAGGAGAGGTTAGGTTAAGGCTAAGTTAGGTTAGGTTAGGTTGATTGGGTTAGGTTAGGTGGGAATCGTTGGGTGTGGGCTGAGGAGAGGTTAGGTTATATTAGGTTAGGTTGATTTGGTTAGGTTGGGTGGGAATCGCTGGGTGAGGGTTGAGGAGAGGTTAGGTTTAATTTGGGGGGAGTTGTTGGGTGTGGTTATAGGGAAGTTATTAATATAAGGGAGGTGGGAGGGGAGTCTTTGGTCTGTTTAGTATGGAGGGATTTCTGTCTCTGAATCTGCGTGGGAGTATGATGTTGTCGAAATAATCCTGCCATTGAGGGTAAGTAGTGAGGAGTGATTCTATTTGTTTGTCACCTAGTTGTCTTCAGTAGATGTTAAGTGGGGGGAGGGAGCTGAGTTCATGTAGATGACTATTTGGGGTGAAGGATGACCAGTGTGTGTTATGGATGAATCTTAGTGCTTTGTTTTGTATGACTTGAAGTTTCTTGGCGTGTGATGGTGTTGCTAGCTGGAGTGTGTTGGGTGCATAAGTCAATAGTGGGCGTATGAGGGCTTTGAATAGGTGTGTTTTGGTTTTGATTGATGCGGTTCTGAATCTGTATATATTCCCGAGTGTTTTGTTTGCGATCGAAGCCTTCATATTGGTGTGTAGTGTCATGGTGAGGGTGTCGTTGAATGTGACTCCTAGGATTGTGTTTGTTCGTTTGACAGTTATAGGTGAAGGGTAGGCGATGTAGGGGTTTAGGTAAATGTGGCGTGGTTGTCGTCTTTTGGTGCCGAAGTAGGTGATTTGTGCTTTGTTCGGGTTGGTTTGTATCTGCAATCGGAGTTCCCATTGTGTAACTTGTTCGAGTTCCCTGTGTGCTTTGTCTGTTAGGTGATCAAGAGTGATGTGTCTGACTAGTTGGGTTACATCGTCGGCGTACTGTATTGTCAGAGAGTCGATGTGTAAGAGGTCGGGTAAGTCGTTTGTGTAAAGAATGTATAGTGTTGGGGACAGGACTGATCCTTGTGGGACTCCTGCATGCAGTGTGAAGTGGTCAGAGTAGGCAGGTGTGACTTCTATCCTCATTTTTCTGTCTGTTAGGAAGTTACATAGTAATTGTTGTGATTTTTGAGGGAGGTTAAAATTAGTGCATATCTTATACTTTAATCCATCGTGCCAAACTGTGTCGAAGGCTTTTTGTACGTCTTTTGTAATGAGTGCTATCTTGTATGCACCTTTGTTCATGTGGAGGTAGTTTGTCATTATATTGAGTGCGTCTTGAGTTGAGTGGTGTGCTCTGAAGCCGAACTGCTTGTAGGACAGTAGTTGTTCATCTTTAAGGTGGTATCTGAGGCGGGTGTTGTATAGTCTTTCAAAAGTTTTGCCTAAGACTTCTAGTATGCTGATCGGTCTGTAGTTTTGAGGATCTGTTGGGTCTTTGTTTGGTTTAGGTATCATGACGGCTGTGGCTGTCTTAAAGAGTTTTGGGAAGTATCCTGTAGCCAGTTGGGTGTTGTAGAGGTATGTAATGACTGTGACTGCTTCTGGGGGCAGGTGCTTCAGGATTGCTTGACCAATATTGCTGTCACCTGGTGTTTTCTTTTTGGTTTTGTCTAGTGCTTGTTTGACTTCTGTTGGGGTGAAAGGAGCAGTGAGGGTGTGGTTCTGTGTGAGAGTGGAGGTATCTATTGTGTTGTCAGGAGTTGTTCTGTCGTGAAGTGTTTGCATGTGTGTGGTGATGTTGTTTATGTGGTTTAAGATGTACCTTTGTTGTGTGGGGGGGGGTGTGGGTGGAAAATGCGTACAGACAGCGGTGCCGGTAGACCTACTCTCCAGCGCGGACTCACACGTAGCAATGCCAGGACCAGAGTGCCGGGTGTGCTTGGCCTCTCCCATGTCCGACAAGACGGCCACCACGAAACAAGTGCTCATAACGCACTACGGCTCACCCCCCAGCACCATAGACCTCAAAACCTGGGGGACCTACGAAGTGAGGCCCTTCGTCCCAGAGCCCCTGCGGTGCTTCAGATGCCAGAAATACGGGCACCATCAGACACGGTGCACGTACAAGGAGATCTGCGCAGTCTGCGCACAGAAGCACGGCACACACTCCTGCCTCACCAAGCTGAAAAATGGAGAAAAAATTGCCCCCAAGTGTGCCAACTGCGGGGGCAAACACCACGCCTGGAATCCTGGATGCTCCGAGAGAACAAAGAGGGTCCAGGCAAACCGACCAGCAGCAAGACCGGCACCCACCGCCTACACACCAGCCCCACCAAGTACCTTCGTGTGGGGAACCCAGAGGCCAAAACAACCAAGACAACCTCCTCAGCCAGTCAACACCCAAAGTGCAGCCCAGTTTCCTGGCCTCACCACGGCCACACCTCGGCCACCCAAGCAGCAGACAACCACGAGACAGACAAAAGAAGCACACACCAAGGCACCAGAAGGAATGATACACGTATCAGACCTAGCCAAGGTACTGACAACCTTCGCGGAAGGCCTAGCCGGACTACTGGGCCACAAGATCCAACCCACACAGCTCCAAATACTCCTGGGGAGCGTCCTCGGGCAAGTCGCCACAGCTCCAGCCACCTCAGTGGAGGAAGCCACGCCGGTCCCCACACGAGTGACAGCCGAGGTACACTCCACACCGAAGAAGGCCACCAGAGAACCCAAGATACCGAAAGCTCCCAGAAAGAAAATGGACGTCTCAACTCCCCTGAACCGAACCACGGCCCAGAAGGCAAAAACCACAGAACACGAAGATATGGACCTGATCCAGCTGGAATCGAACTTGGACATCTCCATCGAGGACCACCAGCACCCTGAACATCCTAACATGGAATGCTCAGGGCATCAAAAACAAGAAACACCTCCTACAAGAAGCAGCAGCCAAGGACAAGCTTGACATCATACTGCTACAAGAAACACTACTACAAGAACACCACTGTTTGTTTCAAATTCAGCGGTTACAAGACATACAGGAGGCATTTCACGCAGGCGTCTACAAGAGGATGCATGATCTTGGTCAAGTCAAGCATACCCTCCGCCGATGTCACGCAGCAATTTCCATGTGGGGAAAACATCGAGACACAGGCCATCAAAGTAACCCTCCAAGAACGGGAATTAACTGTTCACAACATTTACAAGAACCCAAGGGGCTCACTGGAGGTTACTCAACTATTTGCTTCGGCCGCTGACCACGCCACACTCATAGGAGGGGATTTCAATGCACATCATCCCTTCCTAAGCTCGGCAAGCCCCACAAATGAAGACGGCCTACACCTATACACCACCTTTCAAGATACACCCGAGATCTGCCTCCTGAACACCGGTGAGCCCACCCACACTAGGGGAGGAAGGCTAGATCTAACCTTCGTCTCCAGTGCACTACAGCCTTCGGCCTCCTGGCAGATACACCCCACGCTGACCAGCGACCACTTCGCCACCCTAACAACACTGAAGGTGAACAAACTCCCCACTCCACCCCCCCCCCCCCCCCCCCGAGATGGAGATACAATACCCAAAAGGCAGATTGGGGACTCTTCAAGAAACACCTGGCTAAGTGGCGCGAAAAATCACAGCCGTCCGGCGCTGCACCCGTGGATGAGACAACCCTCCACCACCAATTGGTCGAGGCGTTTCACCAAGCGGCAGAAGAGGCCATCCCCAAAACAAAACCCACATCAAGACAGTACAATGACTACTGGTACTACTGTCCCAGGGTGAAAGAACTCAACCACAGAGTGAACATGGCCCGAAGAAACTATAGGAGACATCCCACGGCAACAAACAGACATCTCCTGCAAGTCATAGTTAAGGATACCAGGGAAGAGAAGCAAGAAATAAAAAACGTAAGCTGGCTCAAGTGGTGCTCCGAACTCAACGAGCACACCTCCCTTGGCAAGATGTGGGCCCAGATCCGAAGGGCATCTGGGAAGGCAACACCACCACCACCAACCCATCCCAACCCAGAAGAAGAAGCCGAGAGACTTGCAAAACTGTTCTCTGACCGAGCAGCAACGAAAAACCTCCCGAGACAGGCGGAGGAGACACAACGGCGTCTGCGACAGGTCAGACTCCAGACGATCGAAGAGGCCTGCAACAGTGAAGATGACACTGACAGACCATTCAACCAGCAAGAACTCCAGAAGTCGCTAAAACGAAGCAAGGACACAGCTCCAGGGGCAGACAGGATAACCTACTCCATGCTCTTTCATGCCGGTACAGCCGGACACGAGGCTCTGCTGCAAGCCATCAATGCTTCGTGGACAGCACAAAGACTCCCACCGGAATGGAAGAAGGCAGATATACAGCCCATTCCGAAGCCCAGAGAACCAGACAAGCCGAGGCCCATCTCCCTTCTCAGCTGCATAGCCAAGACGGGAGAAAGAATGGCTCTCAACCGACTCAAGTGGAAAGTAGGCAGCCCACACCCTCACATCTTTGCTTACACCGAGAACACCGACACAGGCAACAACATCGCCGAGATACTCAGCACAGTGGACAACAAACCAGCTCTGGTGGTCTTCCTCGACCTGGAGAAAGCCTTCGAACTAGCCAATCCACTGGCCATTACAACTACGCTCGCTAAAAAAGGCGTCAAAGGAAGGTTGCTGGGGTGGATCCAGAACTACCTCACACAGAGAGAAGCACGAGTACGCTTTCAGGGAACAACCTCAAGCTACAGGGTCCACGAAAACGGAACCCCACAAGGAGGCATCCTCAGTCCAATGCTGTTCAATGTCCTGATGGAAAATCTAGTCAAGCTTCCTTTCAGACAAACAGCCAAGCTCCTATGCTATGCAGACGACTTACAGCTCATAGTAAGAGGATCGAACAGACTAGCCAACACGCAACACGCACTCCAACTTATGGAAGAGGAGTGCAACAGACTTGGACTCAAGATAAATCCAGCCAAGTCGAAAGCGATGGCCATCTGCACAGACACACCAGACAAGATGCTCTCCATACAAAACAAGCCGGTAGTCTGGACCAACGCCCACCAGTGTCTTGGAATCTGGTTTGACCAGAAACTCACCTTCAAGCCGCAACTCGAGTATCTCAGGCACAGGACGAAGAGCAGACACAATATAATGAGGTCGCTCACCAGCAAGTAGCCAGAGGCAAGTGCTGCATTAATAATGTTTCTGAGTTGGTGTATCATGTTGATTGGTAGATGCTGGAGTATGGGTTTGTTTATTCTACTGATGCCCGGGGCCTTGTTCTTGAAACTGATTATTGTTTTGTGAATATCCTCTGCGGTGATTGGTTTGATCAGTGTGGAAAGATCGTCCAGAGCGTTTGTGTCTATGCTGGGACTTGGTTGCCAGATGTGGGTTGTGTGTGTCATGTGATTGGTTACTTGTTGCTCGGTATTCATACAGAAGTTCAGGTTGTCTTCTTGGCTTATTTGAAAAATTTTGCTCCAGTGTTTTCTGAATTCAGGTTCTTGTTCTTTGGGTTCAGTTAATTTGATTTGGTTGCTATTTAAAATGTAGTTTGACTCGTTGCTGGAGATTCCCATTAGGTTTTTAATTTTTCGCCAGAATTCTTTCGGGTTGTGGTAAATTGCTTCTGTGTCTGCTATTAATTTCTCCCAGTTATTCTTTGGTCATGTCTCTTAGTTGTTCGTGTAAGGTGTAATATTGTATTCTGTATTCTGGCGTCCATCCTTGTTCAAAGATTAATTTGAATAAATTACTGAATTGTGTCTGTAGAATTCTTGATTTATGTGAGTATTGGGGGTGTAGTAATGTACGGTGAGTGGTCGTGGGTATGTGGTGTTCCATTGCTTGCATCACGTTTCCGTACCATATCTCGAGTGTGTTGTCTATTTGGGAGATGTGTTTGTTGTTTAGTTGGGTTATTTGGTGGCTGCTTAACTCCTTTTGAAATTCCTCCCAGTTGGACCGGCTGTAGCTGTATCTCATCCTGGCAGAGATCTGTATTGGCGACGTGGAGAGTGTGGCTACGATAGGGAGATGGTCACTGGTGGTTATTGGGCCAGGTTCCATTTGCAGGTTAAGATGGTGATGCTGGTTTGTTAGTACTATGTCTGGGTGTCCGATTTGACCCGCTCTGATGTATGTGGGGAATTCCGGGCCAAGGTGTATTGCGTTGCCGTGACTCAGTAATGTGTTTAAAATCTTGCCCACGGCGTTGTTGTCCTGGTGTCCCAAGACGCGATGTCGTGCATTTAAATCGCCCAAGAAATATGCTGGTATGTTTTTTCTCAGGAGTTTGAGCATGTCTGCTAGTGGGAATATGGGTCTTCTCGGAGGGAGGTAACAGGTGCCGATTATAATAGGTCCTGTTGGGCAGTTAATTTCGATCGCCAGAAAGTTTTCTTGAAATGAGTCGTGTATCTTGTGTTGTATGTTTCGTTTGATGGCTATGGCTATTCCATCATGTAGTGTGTCTTGGTTGTTTTTTTGGTAGACTGTGTAGTTAAATAGTTTTATTCTTTCTGAGTTTTACTTACCATGCGAATTGATGAGAATAATATCTGGGTCTATGTTACGGTATGTGTTATATAATTCGCTTGCTCTTTGTGGGATCCATGCTAAGACATTATGTTGGATTATTTTAAGCTTATTTATTATGAAGGCTAGTGCCTAGAGCTGGTTTGCGCCATTTTTCCTGACCCGTGCTCCCCTGACACCCTCCTGTCCAGGCCCAGGCGGATCTTTTTATATGTTGACTGATCAACTCTTTCTATTCTGTTGTGTCTTGTGAG
>CAUDMG010001794.1:1291997-1336997 GCA_958450375.1 Homarus gammarus | reverse complement strand
TCATCTCGCCATCAGCCTGTAGCAGAGACCAGTGTCTGGCTAAGACTATCAAATCTACCAACGGTTGTTTTAGATAGAGAACATAACTGCTCTACGGGTATGTGACATTTTCTTGACTGCCTATGACATTTACCAAAGAACTTCAGGGACGAGATTATAGCGCAACACAGTCGACACAGATTTCAAAATCAACTCCTCGGCTCCCTCTCCAAACACACGATCACTTTTAGGCACTTAATTTTGAATTTTATAACACGAGGATAACTAATTTTTAAAAGCAATATTATCGTAAAACAAACCTTCACCATTTTACAGGTGTTCAAAGAAGTCCCACACTAAGATCGTAGCAGCTGGGGAAGACGTATGACGAGGGTAAGAGCTGTGTGGGTCTTGTGTCTCAGTTAGATGTGACAGAAGAGGGTGACGACACGATAACGAAGTGATGGTGTCGACGAGCGGTGGTGAGAGGTGTAGCGACGGGTCGGGGTGTTGCTGTACTGAGTCACACCCGGCTGGCCCTCACCCCAGCCACCTCCTTACGTCTCCCCCCCCCCCCCAACCCACCCCCAGACACCCTCGCTCAGCCTTGCCTTTAGTGGCAGTTCCCGCCCCTAAAACTACTCGCTACCTCCTGATAGTAGTTACCTTTCCTGGCCGCCAACCCTGTTAGGACAACAATAATCCTCGTACAATAATCTTACAAACTTTTCCAATACTATATATAAATTTAAATAAGACAGGTTAGAAATCTCTAGCTAAATGAACACTCCCTAGTTGTCCTGCGAAAAGACGTGAGATGCGAGTCGTCTTGTGGGACAACAAGCTTAATGTGTGGGGCTGGCTTTACCGGCAACTACTTCACCTCGTGTCCACCAGGTGAGCTGATGAGTCACTCTCACTTGTCTACACCACTCTCCCTCTCATAAAAAGACATACACGCCTCTTCCACTCTCACTTACACAAACACATACCAGCACATACACATAGATTTTTCTATTATCACACAAAGTGCGTACCACTATACGCACTATCGAATTAATTCTGTTCTCGGTTAAGCAAAAACTTAAATTAAATAATTCGTCTCTTTAACAACCACAACACCCATATATAATCAAGCCCACCTCTAGACAACCACACCCACTTCTTAGATAGCCACGCCCACCTCTTAGATAGCCACGCCCATCTCCAGATAGCCACGCCCATCCCTTGATAACCACGCCCATCCTTTAATAACTACGCTCATTTCTTGATAACCACGCTCATCTCTTGATAACCAAGCCCATCTCTAGATAGCCACGCCCATACTTAAATAACCACACCCACCCTTATATAACCATGCCCATTTCACGATAACCACGCCCACTCCTAAGGACCACACCCGTTTAGGAGAACCACGCCCATTTCCATACATTTACCATGTCCGTAAGCTGATCATCACCACCGCAGCTGTTATTAATCCCCCCCCCCCCCCAGTCATGCTCTAAACCACGCCCATAAGCTTTACTCCATGTTCTTAAGCCTTAAATCACGCCCTTCAAGCCTTACACAAGAAAATGGCGCCCCCAAAAAATCTGCCTAAAGAATCTGTTTGACAAGATATATTCATTTAAAAGTACAGAAACTTTTGGGGAAAACATTCTCTATCTTATCGATGTCTCCTTAACGGTGCTCTCCGTAAACATCTAAGCAAAATAATCTCAATTTTCATGTTATTTTTGGAGGAGTTTTGTAGTCTAAGAGATAAATTCATGTTCCTTCTTCCATCTGCAGTTACGAGTAGTATTCGTCGTAAGAATTTTCGTGAATCTGACCCCTGGCGATATATTTAGTGTGCACTCAATGATAACTTATCGTACTACTCCATTACCAAGTGTTTGTAAGTGCAGTCAGTTGTGTCGCTGCCTTCCATATTTAAAGTGTAAAAAATACTATTGCTCCATTTTAAACCGGACCTTCGACTTTTTTTTCCACTATACTGCATTTTCAGAACACTAAAGATACCGTATGCTAACTGTACACAGAATCTATTCAGATTCCTGCAGTAAACGAAGGGCGTTTTCCAATTTTACAGTACCTCACAAATAATCTTGACGCTAAAACTGAGAAAAGTGAGCACAATAGTAACCCCTTTATATTGATACTCATGATGTAATAACACAGTAGCATTTAAATAATAACCGAGGTATTCTCTGATAAGCATTCCGCAAGGATACCCGAGTCGGGCATTTTGTGAGGATGAGAGAGCCGGGGCGAGGCTAGACAAGCGAGTAATGTGGGAGTTGTCACTTGGTAATGTTGACTGACGGGACCTTCTCACTCCTCCACATACCAACCCTCTCATCTTGTCCCAGTGTCCTGGTACATTATTCAAAATTTATGTATAATGTACAATGAAAACATCAAAGTACCGTGGCCATCCTAACATACAAACTATATGAAACAAGATAAAGGATCTGTGATTATAGTTTGGATACGACTAAAATTACCTTCACAAGGGACGAGATGTGTTTACAGTATTCGTACGGTACCGGTGGGGAGAGACGGTTTTAAAGCATTTGGACCATTTTATGTAAAATTTTAGTTTAAACTCTGTTCTCATAATTTGCGGTCAATAAAATATCTATCTATCTGTATTCACAGTATTCGTACGGTACCGGTAGGGAGAGATGTGTGTTCACAGTATTCGTACCGGTAGGGCGAGGTGTGTTCACAGTATTCGTACCGGTAGGGCGAGGTGTGTGTTTACAGTATTCGTACCGGTAGGGCGAGGTGTGTGTTTACAGTATTCGTACCGGTAGGGCGAGGTGTGTGTTTACAGTATTCGTACCGGTAGGGCGAGGTGTGTGTTTACAGTATTCGTACCGGTAGGGCGAGGTGTGTGTTTACAGTATTCATACCGGTAGGGCGAGATGTGTGTTCACAGTATTCATACTGGTAGGGCGAGATGTGTGTTCACAGTATTCATACTGGTAGGGCGAGATGTGTGTTCACAGTATTCATACTGGTAGGGCGAGATGTGTGTTCACAGTATTCATACTGGTAGGGCGAGATGTGTGTTCACAGTATTCATACTGGTAGGGCGAGATGTGTGTTCACAGTATTCATACTGGTAGGGCGAGATGTGTGTTCACAGTATTCATACTGGTAGGGCGAGATGTGTGTTCACAGTATTCATACTGGTAGGGCGAGATGTGTGTTCACAGTATTCATACTGGTAGGGCGAGATGTGTGTTCACAGTATTCATACTGGTAGGGCGAGATGTGTGTTCACAGTATTCATACTGGTAGGGCGAGATGTGTGTTCACAGTATTCATACTGGTAGGGCGAGATGTGTGTTCACAGTATTCATACTGGTAGGGCGAGATGTGTGTTCACAGTATTCATACTGGTAGGGCGAGATGTGTGTTCACAGTATTCATACTGGTAGGGCGAGATGTGTGTTCACAGTACTCATACTGGTAGGGCGAGATGTGTGTTCACAGTACTCATACTGGTAGGGCGAGATGTGTGTTCACAGTACTCATACTGGTAGGGCGAGATGTGTGTTCACAGTACTCATACTGGTAGGGCGAGATGTGTGTTCACAGTACTCATACTGGTAGGGCGAGATGTGTGTTCACAGTACTCATACTGGTAGGGCGAGATGTGTGTTCACAGTACTCATACTGGTAGGGCGAGATGTGTGTTAACAGTACTCATACTGGTAGGGCGAGTTGTGTGTTCACAGTATTCATACTGGTAGGGCGAGTTGTGTTCACAGTATTCATACTGGTAGGGCGAGTTGTGTGTTCACAGTATTCATACTGGTAGGGCGAGTTGTGTGTTCACAGTATTCATACTGGTAGGGCGAGATGTGTGTTCAACAGTATTCGTACCGGCAGGGAGAGATGTGTTCACAGTATTCGTACCGGCAGGGCGAGATGTGTGTTCACAGTATTCATACTGGTAGGGCGAGATGCGTGTTCACAGTATTCGTACCGGTAGGGCGAGATGCGTGTTCACAGTATTCGTACCGGTAGGGCGAGATGCGTGTTCACAGTCTTCGTACCGGTATTTCATGAGAATTTTGCGTGAAGATTAACTTACTGCTGCAAAACAAATAAATGAATATCACATACGACAGAGACGGGCAGATAACAGGTGGTGGAGAGCCGGGTTGTGGGTGGTGGTGGCAGCAGCTGCAACAGGAGAGGCGTCAGTGTTCACTAACAGCTGAGCGAGTGTTCTGAGCAACGCCTCGAGACCTGCTGGGCCGCACAGTCATACACAAACAACCTTCCTGCTGATAACACTACAGCTGCTGCCCCGCGGTTGCCATCACTACCACTTATTGCTATACTGCTCCACAACTGACATTACCACTACGACTGACGCTACAGTTGTTACCCTGCGGCTGACATCATTTCCACTACGATTAACGCCACAGCTCTTACCCTACGGCTGACATCATTACAACTACGACTGACGCTACAGCTGTTACCCTGTGACAGACATCACTACCACCATGACAGCTGATGGTGTACGCCTCCACGCCTGACATCACCATAATGTTGAGCGGATATAAAAATGCGACAAAACCTTTAACAGGAGGTAAAGACTTACTATAACAGGTGGGATGAAACAGACTGGAACGTTGACACTAATGGTTACTGGCCAGTCATAAGATTAATTTACAGAAATGACCGCTTTTGGTCGGGAAAAGTAGACGGCTGGGACCACCACCGCCCTTACCACAGTGGGTGAGGATGTCACCAAGACAAGATACTATATGCATCCGTTCTCATGCCACTCGCCCTCTCTCACTCGTTCCCTCACTAACTAACTAACTAACTAACTAACTAACTCACTCACTCGCTCGCTCAAAATCATGTTTGCCTGTTTTAAAAAGTCTTGGGGTTTCCCCACGTAACATCCTATCATCTATAGTGAACTGGGCCCGGTGCAAGTCTCACTGCATTACATGGATTTAAGACACCTCTGGTTGTTAATTAAAGCTATAATTATTAGTGTGAAGAGCTTGATATATAAATAGTCAATGAGAAAACTTTTCAAATTAGGTGGAGTCATAATACAGGACGTTTCGGATATACTGTACGTTTCATAATTCGGGATGTATGATTGAGACGCATCAGGATAAATGACTCCATAACCAATGTTAATACCCCATAGTTTAGGAGTTATACCATAAAATTGGGTAGAAAATGATTGTAACAAATCTATGGATATAAAACAAAATATCAAGCCCTATTTAAAGTAAGTGGTAACAGTTGAGTGGGTCTGTTGATAATCCACATGCAGTGACACGTACACTAGGCAGCTACCAAACAGGGAGGTCCTACCGCCTGGGAAGATATTGGAAGCATAATGAGTTGTCTAATGGTAGACTCTGCTGCCATATGGCATCACGAAATTTGTGACTAAGTCCCAGGTTGCTGATCTGACTTTCTGCCTCATTTACACACAATTGCAGGGTCTCAATTGTTTCTCTTACTTCGACAACACAACATACATACAGTATCGTTTCTCACTATTGATTCTTTTTTTTTTCATTTTTGTATTTCTTTATGGTTCTTTATTATTATTATTATTATTAATAATTATTATTATTATTATCAGTGTTATTATTGTTATACTTTTAATTTTGTATTTTTTATTATAAATTTCATTTACTATGAACTAATTATTATCATCATTACATTTTAGCCTCCTCCCGTCCCAGATGTGGGTCAGTGACCTGTGCCCGAGTGGGCTAATCCATATATATATATATATATATATATATATATATATATATATATATATATATATATATATATATATATATAAACTCACCATCAGTGTTTGGGCCGGTATTATTGGTGACCACCTTATTGGCCCATATCTGTTGCCCCCAGCGACTGACAGGTGAAACACACAAACACACACACACACACACACATATATATATATATATTCTTGACACTGCCAGTGATGCTTGAGGTGACCATCAAGAACTCAACAACTGTGGTACATGCATAATGGTACCTCCTACCTCATTTTGCTCGAGTAACAACGGAATTCCCAAATGACGAGTATTCTGATAGGTCAAAAAATTAACGTAGTATTTAGGAAAAAAAATAGTTAGTTCATGTGCCACGAAAAGAGCTCAGGCTCTCAATTGGTCTGCCATGTCAATATATTATTATCCACTCTGTATCTGTATTTTTCTGGCTAAATAAACTGTTTCAATATCAATATGAAAAAGTGAACGCGGCGCAGTGACGTCGCGAAGCCGTACTTCGCTCGCTTCATCTGGACATAATTAAGGTTGCAGAGGACGAATCCAGGAATATCAAAAGGCGGAATCCAAGAAGTTGTAGGTGGGGGACATGGCGAGCATAGTGAGTCCACCCATTTTGGGGGGGGGGGGGGGTGCTGTAAGCTCCCCCAAAAATATTTTTGAAAATTGACCAATATCGCGGGCATTTTGGGGCCATGGGCACATGATATTAGGAGATAGTCTGGGTTTAATAGTAATTTTTTTTCTTACGGGGATTAGCCCACCCGGGCACAGGTTACTGACCCACATCGGGGCCTGGGGCGAAAATGTAATAATTCAGATAGTAACATTAAAAAAAATACAAGAATAAAAATTATAAAATAACAATAATAATAATAATAATAATAATAATAGTAATAATAATAATAGCAATAACGCTGCAAAAATAATAATACAGAACCATAGCGAAATAAAATAAAGATCAAGAGTGAGAAACAATACATGTATGTTGTGTTGTCAATGTTAAGAGAAACAATTGAGACCCTGCAATTGTGTGTAAATGAGGCAAAAAGTCAGATCAGCAACCTGGGACTTGGTCACAATTTTCGTGATGCCATATGGCAGCAGTCTACCATTAGACAACACATATGCTTCCAATATCTTCCAAAGCGGTAGTACCTCCCTGTTTGGTACTTTTAACTATACAAAAAACGCCTGAGTACAATACTTGAATACTGTACTGCATTAAAGAAAAGGTATTGAAATTTCACGATGAAAAGGATGCGTTCCAAAACTATGATAATTAGTACGGAAACAATAATGTCAGTACAGCAAATATAACGAAGAAACTAAAGTTGAGGTAGAGATAAGCAGAGAGAATTAAAATGAAAAAAAACCGATAGAAATTCCACTATAACACCATTGTGATTTTTATTATTGAGATCCTTAGTAACACTATTTTTAATTTGTTTAAATAAATCGTGTGGTTGAGATCATAAACTAAACCTAAATTAACCTAACCTATTACACTTATATCGTTTTCCTGTGGTTGTACTCTTTAACTAAAGGAGAACTAACCTAACCCAACTCATTCTAACCTAACCTAATCCAACCCAACCCAAACTAACTTAGCCTACACTAATTCAACCAACCCATACTAACCTAACCTCACCTAATCCAACCCAACCAACCCATACTAACCTAACCTAACCTAATTCAACCCAACCCAAACTAACTTAAACTAACCTCACCCAATCCAACGCAACACAAAAATTGGCATAATTGTTAACGGTTCATTTCCGATAAAAAAGAATTACATACTTGAAATAAGCATAAAATTATACATTTAATAGATCAATAATAAAAAATTATCCGAATTTTGGAAAAGACCATCAAGTGCGCTTCAAGACATCTTGGGAGCCACGGGAAATACTGTATAACACATTAAATACAGGCAGTTAATTCCCACATTATTCGGGATCTGACTCGTCATGTCTACTTTCTTGAGCCAAGCCATGCAACTATAGGCGGCCTTTCTTTTAGTGTGCCTGCAACTAGACCTGGATGTGCTGGTTGAGTGAATACAGCACTCGCCTCCTATTCGGTAGTTCGATTCCCGGGCGCTCCCAGTTCAGCCAGTTTACAATTTCGGGAAGTGAATGTGGTAGAGTACAGTACATGCTGTCTCCTTGTGTACCGAAGGCTTTGTAGTTAGTGTGCTTTATCTACACAGGCAGTCGTGACTGTGGGACGCACTTTCACCTTTTCACATAAAGACCAACATCTGGTGTCTGTGTCTGTACATTAGCATCACTGAGCTCGTCCTGAGTTTCGTTACTTTTTACTTATATTCATCCTCTTGGCCGCTTGAGCGGTCGGTCACGTCTCTGTTACGCACTGTTGGCAAGTACTGAACCTGCCCCAGTGTTGGTCTAGCCTGGTCTTGAATGAGTTCACACTCGGTGTCGTCACAACACACTGACAGATTGTTCAAAGAGTTCACAATTCTCATTATTTCCATCCACTGATTCTTCCACTGGGTAGAAATGCTTTATTGCGAAAATTAATCCACCCATCCTACAGTAGTTTTAAGTTTTACAACTCTAATTTGATCACGATCATCAGGGTAAATTTTCAGAATTCTTCCCAGTGGCCAGTGATAATGTGGACACACACAGTGTACTAGGCCACGGCCAATGTGCCTGCCTCCCGCATAACAGGTGGTCCACACACTTGTACATTTGTGTGAACGCGGGCACACTTGTATGAAGGTAATTGGTGCTGGCTCAAGATGGATGAGCACTTGGAAGCTCAGTGAACTTTTATTATCCTGGCCACACCCCAGTTACACTTGTCATAATGGCTATACGTTAAAATTCAAAACTTCTTCCTACACTCATGAAAGTGGATCCCACAGGCCTGAGGGAGAGAGAGAGCCCGTTAGCAGCCGTGTGGATACAGCACCCAAGACTTCGTCTAATCCTTTTTGCACTGGTGATCACAGGAAGAGTATAGGGTGCACAATAAACTAGCTGCTGTCTGCGGCTAAATTTAAATTCCGTACAAAAGGAAGCAGTGAGGCCGGCACAAACCGACTATAAAAATCAGGGACCCATTCGCAGATGGTTGAGCTGGGGCTGTCTTGGGTGCGAACCAGGTTCTCTGTGAACAGGAGGTGAGGGCTGTATCCATTCAGCCGCTGTATTATTTCCATACCCCACACCAAAAATTATACACGTTGACAGTTTAAATTATAACATTCTTATTTCATATTCAAGCTACTCGCAGACACCATCGAAATACCGTGGAATAGAGTTAACTTTGAGTTGCCAAATACACTGATATCATCTCACTAACAACACGCGTTACCATCCCATCGACAGCTCCGGCTACCACCAACACTGATCATGATATAAAGAGGCAGTCCACTGATATCAGCTAATGACGACACCACTGCGACACCCTACTGTATACTACCCCTAAGGCAGTCAAGTGGGGCAGTGTGTGGGTTGTCATACTCACATCTTGGGACCACTATGCTCTAATTAGTCTAATAATTAGAGCATAGTGGCTGGTGTGTGTGAACCACGGCTCACTTAACATCTCTTACTCCTGGCGAGTTTGTGGAGGACCTGTAAGTTTAATTACATTTATCAGAGCGAATGCATTACATTGCTACTCTTAACTATCAATAAATTCTGGATAAAATATAAATAAATAAATGTTATAATCACCACGAGTGATATGACCACAAACGGCGGAATCTCTTCCATGAAGGGACAACCCGGAAAACAATAACCATGGATCGTGCAAGTGAGCCGGACATATTTTCCAAAGAGAATATTCTCAAAAATAAATAAATATAAATATATGAATAATCACTTGGTGGAACACCAGAAAGGTCACAGAAGGACGACGCCACATGCTGGTCATACCATAATACGACAGCTAATTTCTGGGTGTATAACAAACTCTACTGAGTGTACGTGACGCACACACCCACAACTTGGGGAGTGCCGAGTGATGAAGGTCACGGGGTGCCACGAGTCTCGCAGTTGTTGGCTACACACACACACACACAATACTAAGTCAACTTACCACCACAATACAACACTTTATCAGTAAATTTCTCAAGAGTTTGACCAGTGCAGTCACTCCTGCGTCCCTGCTGTAATAGGGTTGCAGCACCTCCTTCCCTTGTACCTCGAAGGCGGCTTACTGGAGAGCAGAGCAACTCCTCCTACCAGCTTTACAGCAGTACCAGCATTTACCCCTCACAGTCCTTGCTGCATTTCTCACTCGACTGCCTAAAGTTAAATACTTGAAATTACATCACATAGACGAGAGACAAGGAGTTTCTGGGCACACAGCTGAAGTCTTCGTCAGGAGGGTCACTAACCTTAATCTAGCGCGTGTGGACGCGATGCTATCCTCCAGGAAACCGTATTCAGACTGGTGTGTGTGTGTTGGTGGGCTAATCAGGCCAGGGGTGCTACAGGTGCTGCCACAACTCTCTAATGATCCAGCACTGCAGGTGTGGCCGACAACCCTTGTCACACATTCCTGTCCACATCTGTCGCTCGCGCACACACGCACACCACTATCACGGAAGCCATTGTGCATTGTTTTGCCATTGTGTCTTTTTACACACAGTGACCACCATGGAATGTGGGGATGTACGTAACTGGGGGAGACACTAGACTTGAGGCGGGTACACCAGTTGTGAACAGTGACCGCGTTTGCGAGCTGAGTATTAAGCCAAACCCTTTGACCTAGTTATGCTGGTTAGTTCCTACACAGACTTTTTTAAATACGCTTTCACTATCTCTAACACTACCTAGCGTTACATTCACTGTCCTTAACACTACCTAGTGTTCATAGTCACAATGCACTGTAGATTCCACATGGATAGTGTTACGAGTTCTCAGTTAGCAATAGTTGGTAGTGTCAGGTGAGCGTCAAGTATGATTGAAAACAATAGGCAGTGTGTCAGCTATGGTTAATAACACCAGGTAGTGTGTCAGCTATGGTTAATAACACCAGGTAGTGTGTCAGCTATGGTTAATAACACCAGGTAGTGTGTCAGCTATGGTTAATAACACCAGGTAGGGTGTCAGCCATGGTTGATAACACCAGGTAGTGTGTCAGCTACGGTTGATAACACAGGCAGTGTGTCAGCTATGGTTAATATTACCAGGTAGTGTGTCAGCTACAGATGATAACACAGGCAGTGGGTCAGCTATGGTTAATAACACCAGGTAGTGTGTCAGCTATGGTTGATAACACCAGGTAGTGTGTCAGCTATGGTTGATAAACACCAAGCAGTGTGTCAGCTATGGTTGATAAACACCAAGCAGTGTGTCAGCCATGGTTGATAACACCAGGCAGTGCGTCAGCTACGGTTGATAACACCAGGTAGTGTGTCAGATATGGTTAATAACACCAGGCAGTGTGTCAGCTACGGTTAATAACACCAGGCAGTGTGTCAGCTACGGTTGAGAACACCAGGCAGTGTGTCAGCTACGGTTGAGAACACCAGGCAGTGTGTCAGCTACGGTTGAGAACACCAGGCAGTGTGTCAGCTACGGTTGAGAACACCAGGCAGTGTGTCAGCTACGGCTGATAACACCAGGCAGTGTGTCAGCTACGGCTGATAACACCAGGCAGTGTGTCAGCTATGGTTGATAACACCAGGCAGTGTGTCAGCTACGGTTAACACCAGGCAGTGTGTCAGCTACGGTTGATAACACCAGGCAGTGTGTCAGCTACGGTTAATAACACCAGGCAGTGTGTCAGCTACGGTTGATAACACCAGGCAGTGTGTCAGCTACAGTTGAGAACATCAGGCAGTGTGTCAGCTACGGTTGATAACACCAGGCAGTGTGTCAGCTATGGTTGATAACACCAGGCAGTGTGTCAGCTATGGTTAATAACATCAGGCAGTGTGTCAGCTATAGTTATTAACACCAGGCAGTGTGTCAGCTATGGTTAATAACATCAGGCAGTGTGTCAGCTATGGTTGATGACACCAGGCAGTGTGTCAGCTATGGTTGATAACACCAGGCAGTGTGTCAGTTATGGTTAATAACAACAGGCAGTGTCAGCTATGGTTGATAACTACAGACAGTGTCAGCTTTGGTTGATAACTATAGCCAGTGTCAGCTATGGTTAATAACAACAGGAAGTGTCAGCAATGGTTCATAACAACAGGAAGTGTAAGCTATGGTTAATAACAACAGGAAGTGTCAGCTATGGTTAACAACAACAGGAAGAGTCAGCTATGGTTAGTAACAACAGGAAGTGTCAGCTATGGTTAATAACAACAGGAAGTGTCAGCTATGGTTAGTAACAACAGGAAGTGTCAGCTATGGTTAATAACAACAGGTAGTGTGTCAGATATGGTTAATAACACCAGGCAGTGTGTCAGCTACGGTTGATAACACCAGGCAGTGTGTCAGCTACGGTTGATAACACCAGGCAGTGTGTCAGCTACGGTTAATAACACCAGGCAGTGTGTCAGCTACGGTTAATAACACCAGGCAGTGTGTCAGCTACAGTTGAGAACACCAGGCAGTGTGTCAGCTACGGTTGATAACACCAGGCAGTGTGTCAGCTATGGTTGATAACACCAGGCAGTGTGTCAGCTATGGTTAATAACATCAGGCAGTGTGTCAGCTATAGTTATTAACACCAGGCAGTGTGTCAGCTATGGTTAATAACATCAGGCAGTGTGTCAGCTATAGTTATTAACACCAGGCAGTGTGTCAGCTATGGTTGATGACACCAGGCAGTGTGTCAGCTATGGTTGATAACACCAGGCAGTGTGTCAGTTATGGTTAATAACAACAGGCAGTGTCAGCTATGGTTGATAACTACAGACAGTGTCAGCTTTGGTTGATAACTATAGCCAGTGTCAGCTATGGTTAATAACAACAGGCAGTGTCAGCTATGGTTAATAACAGGAAGTGTCAGCAATGGTTAATAACAACAGGAAGTGTCAGCAATGGTTAATAACAACAGGAAGTGTAAGCTATGGTTAATAACAACAGGAAGTGTCAGCTATGGTTAGTAACAACAGGAAGTGTCAGCTATGGTTAATAACAACAGGAAGTGTCAGCTATGGTTAGTAACAACAGGAAGTGTCAGCTATGGTTAATAACAACAGGAAGTGTCAGCTATGGTTAATAACAACAGGAAGTGTCAGCTATGGTTAATAACAACAGGAGGTGTCAGCTATAGTTAATAACAACAGGAAGTGTCAGCTATGGTTAATAACAACAGGAAGTGTCAGCTATGGTTAATAACAACAGGAAGTGTCAGCTATAGTTATTAACATTTGGGAGTGTCAGCTATGATTGAGAACCTCAGGTAGACAAAAGTTGGATGACATGACTGTCAGCTATAGTTGGTTGTGTTTGGCACGTGATCCACCAGCCTTATGTAACAACTCTACTGACACCCATTGCGTGCTTGACACCCCTTCCATTGATACCCTCAACCACACACAACCAGTTTCAACCAGCTCTTGTGCTGTGAACTTAAGAGGCATGATCGGCCATGAGGTGGCACGCAAATAAGACAAAATACATTATTTAAAAAAAAAATCTAAAGCTCCGTGTTTGTAAACTGGAGGCACAAACAGTGGATCAACATAAAGGAGAACACAAACAAGAACCTGTTTTCTCAAACACTGCAACACTTTTTTTTTTTTAGTTTAACAAATTTATTGACAAATCCTAGAGTACAGTTTGCCTATTCCGAGTAATTCAGTCAGGTCTTGACACTTCTCTGCCACGTAAGGTTTCAACGATATACAGTATACAGAATATAAATGTCAATATGGATCCACCATCCTGACAGATGATCAAGTCTACAGAACGTGAAAATATTTTTCGTAGCCTTCCAGATACTTTAGTTGAAATTTAGTGGAAATAACACTTGGGTCCCCGACGTTTTAGTCTGGTTTGGTAGGATTTTGAAACATTCTACAGTCTACACCATTATACGACTACGTTTGAGTCTGGGAAGAAACATGCGGCTGGTGCCATAAGCTAGGCTGCTGGATGTCTACAGCTAAGAGGCAAGGGTCCCTTTATCCATCCCACAGGCCATATAAGCGGGAGAGCTGGCTATGACCAATCGCAACCCCTTTCATCACACATGTTGGGCTTCCCCGCGATAACCACCCAATTACGATAGGTAGGGAAGTGCTTGATGCTGGTTAGTTAACGATGGGTGGGTTTCTATAGGGTTGAAACGTTTGCCCAAATAGTTTAGGTTTGGGGATTTAACATGTATAACCGAGTCATTTTTTTATGTTAATGGTTTAGGAAATGTGACGTTCAGGATAAGTAAACCGTTAAAGAATGTAACTTTATGAAAAAGTATTTCTTCTTTCTTGCTGGAGAAAAAGCGGGAGAAGAGGATAATTTCAGATAAAAACACGTTTGGTTAGGTAACGCAAGAACGTGTTGCGTAAGGATCAGTAAACTATGATAAGCTTTGACGAAAATGGGTAAGCTAGATTTGGTAGGAAAACCAAGTGAGGAGGTGGTGGTCCCTCGGATACGTGGAGCCTGTACAATGTACGTGGTTTATCGCCTCTCACTCCTCATGACAAGCTGCCGGGGCCGCCTCCCCATTGTCTCGTACACTCAATTGGCTCCATACCGTTAACCCTTTGGTGTTTTTACCAATTGTGTAAGAGGTCAGTATTGTTTTAGAAATGGACTCAGACAGTTAAAACTCTTACTCAGTGTTCCACTTTTAGTTAAGGGCATTAGTGACCTACGGTATCAACGGTCACCACTGGTAATCTGCTCATAAATTAAAACGCACTATATCACCGTGTATATGAGAAAATACTATCTAAAGATAATTATACAGTACTTCAAATACACATGTCAATTATAAAAATTGTGTACCCGGTAGATAAAAGACGTGGCACAGGACGTGACTGACCGCCCAACGAGCCGATCAGTGGCGAAGAGGATAAAATTAAAGTAAAAGTAACACGAGTATAGCAATGCTTCTAAACTAAGAAGTATCCAAGAATTGATACTATTCCACCTCAGAAAATGAGGACAGTCGGAGGTTTCAAGATTCTGTGTGCAGCTGTGATATGATGCTACTAAACACACAACTAAAAGAGGACTGTGAAATAAAGAGCACAGGTATCTGCAAGATTAATGCTGCCACTCTTTGATTTGACGAATTGCATCCAGCGCGCCACCACAAGCAGGTCGCTGTCAACTGCCGCTGGCCAGGAACAAAGTGCAGTTACACAGCAGTTTCTTTGACAGATGGTAATACTACCTTCCACACTAGCGGCATATTTAATATTTTATGAGAAAATCAGTTAAATTTTGCAAAATTATGTTTTGTATATCTTACTCTAACAGGTTTGCTGATGTGACACTTAAGATAACAAGAAAAAACAGCTACCCGGCAGTGCTGAACACACCACGTGCTGAACACACCACGTCCTGAACACCCAACACCGTCTGACATGTTACAAAAACAGTTTTAACGAGCTAAGTAGCCACCATAAGGGAGAGAACCTGTAATAATGGGCTGCGGCCGTCAGGTACTGTTAAACAAATAACGCTGTTTCCATCTCCACTACTTCAAAGTTTTAAGATACCACAAGCTTTGTTCCAACCCTGAATTTAACTGCTCACAACAGGATGCGTGACCACATTTTTCCAGTATTTTACTCTACTCTACTTACCAACCTCATACTGCCTTAAAGTTATACAGACAATTAAACTGGGTAACAGTTTACCCTTCTTCGTCTTCAGTAGTTTTCATAAATTCATTCAATTGAGAATGGGTCCTGACGTTTTTTTAAAGTATAAATCATAGCAAAACTGATAAACATTTTGGGATGAACGCAGTTACAGTATTCTTTACATACTGAGTGCAATGGAACTTTATTGATTGACTTTTTTTTGCAATATCTGTCACATCGACTCGAATGTAAAACAGACAGACAAGCAACAAGTTCCCAAGAGAAGACGGGCAATAAAATATGGTAATAACTTTTGTGAAGTCACTAATATACACACACACACTATATCTATCTATCTATCTATCTATATATATATATATATATATATATATATATATATATATATATATATATATATATATATAAATGGAGGAAACTGCAGTGGGCCTATTGGCCCATACTGGGCAGTCCCATTTACACCCAACCCCGATTGCTCATATATCCACCCAACCTATTTTTGAAGCTTTCCAGCGTATTCGATTTAATGATGATATTTGGTAACTTATTCCACTCGTCCACTACTCTATTTCCAAAACAATGTTTACCTATTTCGTGCCTAAATCTAAATTCGACTAATTTAAAACCATTGTTACGAGTTCGCTCCTGGTTGGATAGTTTGAGTACCTTTGTAATGTCCCCTTTGTTTTGCCCCGACTTCCATTTATACACCTATATCATATCGCCCCTCACTCTACATCTCTCTAGGGAGTGCAAATTAAGATATTTTAACCTGTCTCTGTACTCAAGGTTCTTAATGCCCGGGATAAATCTTGTCATTCTCCTCTGAATTCTTTCTGAGGATTCTATATCCATTCTGTAATACGGTGACCAGAATTGAACTGTGTAATCCAAATGAGGTATCACAAGTGCAAGATATAGTTTTAGGATGACCTCGCTAGTCCTGTAACTAACACTCCTTTGTATGAACCTAAGTACTTTATTAGCCTTGTTTCGAGCAAATACACATTGTTTCCTTGGCTAAAGATTCATACTTATCATTACTCCTAAATCTTTCTCATATTCGGATTTCTCAATAACATCGTTGTTCATCTGGTATCTGGTTTCTCTGTTTACATCTCCTATACTGACTACTTTACATTTGTTCATATTGAATTTCATCTGCCATTTTTCAGACCATTCGAAAAATTTGTTTAGATCTTCCTGTAGTTTTGCGGAGTCCTCGTCAGGTTTAATTACACGCCCTATTTTAGTGTCATCACCAAATTTACTTATGTTGCTGTCTACGCCGATATCTATGTACTGAGCCTTGGGAAACTCCACGAGTGACATTGCTCCAATCGGATTTAGTGCCGTTAATGCTCACTCGCTGTTTCCTGTCCTGTAACCACGCCCTAATCCATTTTAGAATATCTCCTTTAATGCCATGAGCTTCCACTTTTCTTATTAGTCTTTCGTGGGGACTCTGTCGAAGGCTTTAGTAAAGTCGAGATGTACCACATCATAATTGTGCCCCTAGTTCACCGGTTCGAAAACAGATGAAAAGAATGATAGATTAGTTAGACATGAACGCCTGCTTGTGAAGAAATGTTGGGAATCATTGATCAACGTGTGCTTCTCCAGGTGATTTCGAATAGTTTGAAATGATTGCTTCCAGTAATTTGCCTACAATTGATGTTAGACGGATTGGACGGTAGCTAGAGGATAGTGATCTATCTCCCTTCTTGAAATTCGGTATTACATTCGCTATCCTCCAGGATAATGGTACTACACCCGTTTTTAAGGGCATGTTAAACAACTTTGCTAAGGGCATACTCAGCTCTTCCTTACATTCCTTTAATACTCTGGCAAAT
Source organism: Homarus gammarus (assembly GCA_958450375.1). Lineage (NCBI taxonomy): Eukaryota > Metazoa > Arthropoda > Malacostraca > Decapoda > Nephropidae > Homarus > Homarus gammarus. The sequence goes on along the minus strand of CAUDMG010001794.1, from coordinate 1,319,637 downwards.
ATCTCATCGGGACCTGGTGACTTATCAGGCTTCAGTTTGTCTATTTGCTTACTAACATCGTTACTAGTCACTACTATCTCGCTTAATTTATTTTCTTCAGTATCTCTGTATAGAGTCGGTGCCTCGGGTACCATGTTTAAATTTTCGGTGGTGAAAACTGATGAAAAATATTTATTCAGATTATTGCTCATTTCTACGTCGTTAACAGTTAGCTCGCCGGTATCTGACTGTATTGGTCCAATCTTTTCTCGTGTTTTATTTTGATATATTTGATAGAATCCTTTGGGGTTTGACTTCGCCTCCCTTGCTTCCTTCAGTTCATTATTCCTCATTGCTTTTGTCATCTCGGTCTTAACCCTACCGGCCAATACCTTATAATAATCTCGGAGGTAAACTTCACCACGATTTATTCTCCTACCTATAACCTTTCTTTGTGCAATCATATTCTTTAAATAATTATTTATCCATTTAGGGTCATTTTTGCTTGATCCGAGTTTTCTGTATGGTATATTCGGCCTTTGTACATTAAGTAACTCGTCGTTGAAATTGTTGTGGAACTTGTCAACCTCAGATCTCGTGATTAGGTCATCCTCAAGCGTCAGATCTCCAGGTAAGGTGAGGTCGCCCTCTGTGGGTACATTGTGTGAGGTCACCTCATGTGAAGTCATGTAATTCACCCCCAAGTGCGATACCCTTCTCTCATCTGCCTCTTCAAACTATCAATGTTTGCCCTTCTGAAATCTGGGACTTTCGTGGAATTTTCCTTACAGCTGCCCTGGAATTCTTAATGGAATCTTACTTCTTTGTGATAACTTAGCAAGTTGGTTCCCTACCTCGACATTACTAATGAGGTTTTCTCTGTTTGACAGAACTATAAATCGAGTATATTATTACCCTGGGTGGGTTCAGTTTTATGTTGGCTTAGGAAACAGTCTGGATTGTTTCAAGAAAATCCTCTGATTCCCAGTTACCCTTAAAGTCAATCCAATCTATTTGGCTAACGTTAAAGTCGCCTACCATACAGACTTTGCTATGTATGGAAGCCCTTTCAGGTTTGTCTTAAGACTACCCTTGTACCTTTTTAGTTGCCAGCCAGCATTACGTTTACTATTCGTTAGGTGACTGTAAAGTAGCTGCCTTGGCAGTCTACTGTTGTCCATGCGGGTAACATGGCCAGTCCAACGTAGTTGTTCATGGATAATGGTAGTCTCCATGCTCTACAGTTGGCGTCAGCGAGAATACTGGCATTTGTTCTCTTATCTTTCCAGCAAATTCGGAGGATGGAGCGTAAACTACGTTGGTGAAAGTTTTCAAGTGCCTTGAGGTGCCTCCTGTATGTGACCCTTGTCTTGCTGCCATACAGCAGGGTGGGGAGGACCACTGCTCGATATACATGCAGCTTTGTAGCTAATTTCAGCTCCCTACAGGTAAAAACACAGGTACAGGAGTCTGCCAAAGGCTTGAGATGCACATCTGATACAATGTTGAATTTCTTCATCGATGTCTGCAGTGGACAGCTGGGAGCCGAGATACTGAAAGTGGATAACATTAGAGAGGGTAGTTCCATTAAGCTGGATGGATGGTGGAGATGTGGCTGAACCAAGGGCAGGCCAAAGTGTGCATACACATCTGCTTAGGTGTTCAATATCCCCTGTAGGTCACGTTCAGTGTGAGCTAGGAGGGTGAGGTCATCTGCATACTGAAGTTCAGTTATGGAAGCTGCAGACATCTTTGTTCCTGCCTGGAGCCGTCTTATGTTGAAAAGACCCTTCATCCGGTACTGGATATCTACCCCGCCGGCTAAATTGGCACTGGCATGAGTAAGGAAGGCAGCCAAGAAAATGGAAGAGAGAGTTGGTGCCATCCTTGTTTTACCCCAGTTTGAGATGGGGAAGAGCTTAAACTGGGAGCCATTGTACAGGACACTGCCATTCATGCCACCGTGGAGTTGCCTTACAATGGGGATGAATTTTAGTGGGCAGACAAAACGGCTGATGGCCCACCAGAGGGCTTCCCTGTTGACCGAGTCGAAGGCCTTGGTTTGATCAATGAAGGCCATACACAGGTTACGACGCTGTTTTTTGCACTTTACCTGTATCTGGCGGGCATCAAAGATCATGTCAGTGGTGCCACGTGATGGTCTAAAGCCACACTGAGATTCTGGGAGGAAGTTTTCCGCCTAAGGAAGAAGTCTGTTTAGGAGGACTCGGGCTGATCTATTTAGCTAGGATAACTTTTTCATAAAAAAGGGGGATATCGAGGATCATCTTTTCTACATAGGTTATAAATTTATTAAAATAAGCGATATCAAATCTTCCTGGAAAAGTAGTTCTGAGAAATGTCTCCCAGGCAAGAATGTCTGGGAAGTTAGTCTAGGCCCAAATATAAATAAATATTAACTTTGTTCGTTTCATTTAAATTGTAATGGCCCCTGTCTCATCAACAGAAGTATTATATAAATGGGTTTTTACATTTGATTTATATTCAGATTCACCCCCTGTAATTTTTCCCTAACTATGAGATGTCATGAACATATCATGTGAATCGTAGCTTCCACAAGAGGGAGAAGCCCATTTGACTATATGTCAGCAATTATGTAAGCGCACTCCATGCGACGCCCTTAATCAGTTTCACTCACAAACTTGCATCGAACGGACGTCGATTCACGTCTATTTACATAGACGCCATCCTTTCTCATCACACTCATAAATAGTGGAACTTACGGTTGATCTACATTCAGGAATTACACAAACAATACTTTTTAAAAAAGAAGAAACTTCAATTGGGTTTCATTACTAAAGCCCAATATAATATATGGATACCAACCTATTTAACATTGGAATTAACCAGCCGGTTCAAAATTATCGTTCATTTTTTATTATTATCTCTGGTTACTGCACAAAAGAGAGTTGTACGGACAATGACCTACTTGAAAAAACAGATCACACAAACGAAAAATTTGCTACAGTAATACCCCAATTTAAGCGGTCAATTGAACCCGCGGAGGCCTGCGTAAAACGGGAAATGCGTAAAGTGAATGACACAACATATGGGATTAATTGAAAGAGACTGGGCCGGCCCCCAAACTCCACTTTTTCCCGACACAATACATATGTTTTAGTAAAAATAACATCTTAACTTTATGATGGTATGCACACACACATAATATAGAAGAGAAATATCAATAAGAGAATAATATACTGTACCAGGTAAAGGAAAAATCAAGGTTTAACACTTACGTCAGGTTAGGTTAGGTTAGAAAAAAATTAAGGTTTAACACTTACCTAAGGATAGGTTATGTTAGGAAAAATCAAGGTTAGGTTTAACACTTACGTTAGTAGAAGAGATGGGTCGGCGAACGGGAATGGCGGCTGGTTCCGAGGCAGAGGGCAGACTACTGGCCCTCAGGTGAGTCACCATCACTGTCCTCCACACTTGTCAGGGCCTCCCTGACAAATCCCTCAAAGTCACCATCATTTGTCTGTCACTATCACTGGCTTGGGCTGGCTGTGGTGGGTTACGGGCGAAGAACTCGGTAATGCTTTGCTGACGGCTAGTGTTGATGTTGTCGTGATACACCTTGATGTATGGCTCCATAGTCTGCAACAGCTGGGTAGTGAAGACTTCATGCCGGTTATTGTTAGGGTCGTCGGAAAGGAGGAGCTTCAGTTTCTCTGCACACTCGATGGCACCCCTATTCCCCTAACATTACCATGTGTTAACTTGTATTCTTCTCGGGATGACGCACCACCTACCTCTTCACTGACGTGATTGTCTTCTAACATCTCGTCGGCAGTCACATCAGGATCCCTGATCACTTCCAGGATGTCTTCGTTGGTGGTCTCGGAGAAGCCTGCAGCTGTAACACTCTGCGCAGCTTCTCTGGCAAGGTCCACTGCTACTGCAACAGTCTGAACCTCACCAGTCACAGGTTGACTCTGCCTCCCACCTGGGATACCTTGCAACACATGTCCCCATGCGTGACGAACCGTTGCTACAGACAGCTGATCCCATGCCTCCACCAAGAAGTCCACAGCTTTCTTTACGTTAAATTTCCTCCCAAAAGTGTTTGACGAGAACTTCTTGATCTCCCAACTGTTGTTCCTCATCCTCGTCGCTCTTGCTATCGGTGTCACCCAGGTTACGCAACTCATCCTTGGTGTTGGTATAGTCGTTCAGGAGCTTAAACTTCTTTGCAGAGTATGAAACTTTCACATTGCAGATTAATTCTTGGTCCATGGACTGGATTAATGACGTAGTGTTGGGAGGAAGGAAGACCACTTTCACGTTGGGGTGATGATCCAACAGTAGGGGCGAGTGTCCTGGTGCGTTGTCAAGGAGCAACAAAATCTTGAATGGAACATTCTGTTGTTCACAGAATTTCTTCACGTCGGGAACGAAACAGTCATCAAACCAGCAGAGGGACAGAGCAGAGAACATCCACGCCTTATGTGTGGTCAGCCAGTGGACATTTAGCTTGGTCATGTCCATGTTCTTGTAGGCATGTGGCTTGCGGGCTGTGTGGATCACCGATAACTTGAGTTTACTGGTACCTGAGGCATTGGTGGTAAACAGGACGGTGATGCGCTCCTTCTGCAACTTCCGGCCCCGACACTTGCTGGCAGACAGGACAACGAAGGTCTTGGAAGGTAGCTTTTTCAAAAACAGGCCGGATTGGTCCAAGTTGAACACCTGGTCGTCGGTGCACTGTCCTTCCTCCATTATCTCACGTAAGAACGGAGGAAAATCCCTAGCCGCAACACGGTCAGCACTCACTTCTTCACCACCAATGTTAATGATCTTGTTCCTCTTCTTAAACCTGTGCAGTCACCCAGAGGAAGCATTGAAGGGTTTGGGCTCTGCAATTCCCACCTTACTTGACACTGCTGCGTATAGTTCACGTGCGTACTCCTGAACTGACCGCATGACAATCGCCATGTTCCGTCTTGCCTGACGAATCAAGTAGCTCACAAGTAAATTCTCCGTCTTGAGAAGCACCTTGTTCTGGTAATACTTGATAATTGAAGCACCTGTAGACTTTGTGATGTTCATGTGATCTTTTATCTTGGCTGCATCCTTCTTTATCGTCCGGATCGTAGATTCATTCACACCATGCTGGCGCGCCAAATCAACTTGTCTTGTTCCTTTCTCCAACTATTGAATAATCTTGTATTTCACATCGTAGCTTAGGGCACGTCGTATCTTCTTTGGCTTAGGGCGGCTGGGTCCAGGTAATGCAAGGTTTTTCTGTGGTGGTGGTGGTCCGGTGGCAGCTATTCTTACGGAACAATAGATACTGATATACACTGTGTGGCCGGGAGGCGTGTAACTGACGCAGCTAGGTCAAGCGGCTTCATCCTTCCCGCGGCAGGGCACGACATATTACATTAAACCAATCCCAGCTAGCGGTGGAGGGAGGTAAGGATGCGTGGCCCAATCACAGTCCGATACATCATATGACGTCAGCGGTAACGCAACAGAGGCATCCACTGCGCAACCTACTCACGCAGCGTGCCCAACATGGCGGGAGGTTTGAATCCAAAAATGGCTGCGCGGCAGGACCGCCAACCGCTCTCCGCGTATATGAGTAGATGCACCGCGTAAAGTGGGAATTCCGATTCTGGCGGGGTACCCCTTAAATGTTGAAACGCGTAAACGAGAACCGCGTAAATCAGGGTGTTACTGTACCTTTAAATTTTTAAAATTCGAAGACATTAATACCAACTGCTGTGGCCCTCTTTGTTTACAAATCTATCAATTACTTGCTTGACAATAATTATTTCCAGTTCCGGAATAATCAGAGATACAACTTAAGGCACCCAGAGCTACTAAGACCACCCCCCATGCGTTCCTCTCAGTCCCAGACCTCCATAAAATACTGTATCATGGTGTGAAGGTGTGGAACAACTTACCCCCACCCATGCAAGCAGACTACGCTCCCTTCCTTTAAATTATCTCTGAAAAATATCTATTGTCGAAGTATTAATATTTCTTGTAACACTTACTGTATTTACAGTACCTGCTTTTATTGTACCATCAAAACCGTTTTGAATACAAATGTCATATATTTTGCACAAAAAATAACATATTTACTCAGAGTAAACATTATATCTACAATTTGTATGTCTAATGCAAAATCTATGACGTTTATATTCAAAATGATCATCATATTGTAAGAATTCCAGCAATGTAAATTATATTCTGGCCGGGTAATTTGTATGAATTTTATGAGCTAAAACAAGCAGGCAGGCAGAGGGGGGGGGGGGGAATCTAAAAATAGCGTCTCGAGCCGGACACTCTCCACGTATACGTGGAAAAAACCCGCGTTAAGTGAAAGTTCGGCTCTGGCGAGGCACGGCGTATACGTGAAATAGCGCTAAGCGAAACCGTGTTAAGCGGGGTATTACTGTAAATAAATAAGTAATTACCATTGCAATAAACATAATTGCCAACTAGACATAATCCTGACAGCTCTGTCCTCTTGTTCAACCTTATTACTATATCGTACAACCCATGTTGTACTGCTCCCCCATAATACTTATGTTTTTCAATTCTATTGTAATATATATATATATATATATATATATATATATATATATATATATATTATATATATATATATATATATATATATATAAGGCAGCTACCAAACAGGGAGGTACTACTGCCTGGGAAGATATTGGAAGCATAACGTGTTGTCTAATGGTAGACCCTGCTGCCATATGGCATCACGAAAATTGTGCCCAAGTCCCAGGTTGCTGATCTGACTTTCTGCTTCATTTACACGCAATTGCAGGGTCTCAATTGTTTCTCTTACCATTGACAACACAACATACATACATACTGAATATCGTTTCTCACTTTTGATCTTTTTTTTTTCATTTTTGTATTTATAGTTCTTTATTATTCATATATTATTATTATTACAGTTACTGTATTATTATCATGATTATTTTATTTTGTTTGTTTTATCATAAATTTTATTTATTATGAATTATTATGACTTATTTATTATTATGACTATTATTTATTTATTATTATTTATTTATTATTATTAATATTATTATTATTACATATTCGCTCCCCAGGCCCCGATGTGGGTCAGTGACCTGTGTCTGGGTGGGCTAATCCCCGTAAAAAAAAAAAAAAAAAATTAATATATATATATATATATATATATATATATATTATATATATATATATATATATATATATATATATATATATATATATATGCAAGTAAATCACTGTAGGTGCGCGTGATCTAGGTATATGCTGATAACCACCAGGAAAGAAGAAAACACGAAGTTCCCAAGCGCTTTCGTGTAATTCACATCTTCAGGGGTGAGTACAGACATCTAGTCTGTACTCACCCCTGAAGATGTGAATTACACGAAAGCGCTTGGGAACTTCGTGTTTTCTTCTTTCCTGGTGGTTATCAGCATATATATATATATATATATATATATAATCAACGACCTCACCAGCAAGGAATGGAACCCTCGACCTACTGGGTGTGACTAGGGAGCGCTTACCGGCTAAGCCACAAGGACACTAAAAGCAGTTCTAGACTCTGTTATATTTCGCACAAAGCCTGTTCATCGAGCTGATGGCGCCGTGAACCTCAATGGGAAACTGCCCGTGCCTCGTATGTGGTGTCAGTAGCATTTTACCGAATCCAGCTGGTATGAAACGCGAGGTACATATATATACTTCATTTTTAGTCCATTTAACACGCGGACTTTGAACATACAATCAACGACCTCACCAGCAAGGAATCGAACCCTCGACCTACTGGGTGTGACTAGGGAGCGCTTACCGGCTAAGCCACAAGGACACTAAAAGCAGTTCTAGACTCTGTTATATTTCACACAAAGCCTGTTCATCGAGCTGATGGCGCCGTGAACCTCAATGGGAAACTGCCCGTGCCTCGTATGTGGTGTCAGTAGCATTTTACCGAATGCTGACAACCACAAGGAAAGAAGAAAACACGAAGTTCCCGAGCGCTTTCGTGTAATTCACATCTTCAGGGGTGAGTACAGACTAAAGAGAAGTACAAAACAAGGTGTATATATACAGAGGAGGGTGAGACCAGGTCCACAATGGTCAGGTATTAGGTAATGACCCTACTAATCTTTAAATAGCACGGCAACGGTCGGTAGTCAGGTCAGAGGGTAAGGTGACCCAACCTTCTCACCTGGTTACAAATCTTCTTAATTACAAAATTGTCCAGTTTGTACATGCCATTACTCAAATTCATGTTGGATGCTTCGGTATGTTTAATGAGACTAGATTCTATGATGTTCCTACTGTCAATTGAATTACAAGGTAATATTGAGGAGGCATTATCCCAGTCAATGCAATGTTTTATCCCTCAAATGAACAAACAGAGCATTGGATTCCTGGCCTGTCCTAACACTATATTTATGTTGTTTAAGTCTAGTTACAAGATCTTTACCTGTCTGGCCTAAGTAAAACATATTACATTCCTTGCAAGGAACTTTATAAATGCAACCAATTGTGTTGTTGGGGGAGTTCTTGATTAACATTTGTTTAACAGTGCATGAGTTTTTAAATGCCACATTGACGTTCCAAGTTTTTAGTTGTAAAGGAATGTGTGAGAAATTTTTGTGAAATGGTAATATTAAGATATTCTTATGGTCATGGGTGGGCTTGGGATCAGTTCTATAAAAAGTTTTCTTAGTAATGTTTAGGCATTTGTCTACGAAAGATCTTGGGTATTTAAGGTTTGAGCCAATATTATAGACATATTTATATTCCTCAACAATGAATTCCGGACTGCAAATTCTCAAAGCACGTAAAAACATTGTTGAAAATACTGACTGTTTGACTATTATGGTGGGCAGAATAATAATGAATGTATGAACACACATTGGTTGGTTTTCTATAAATACTGAACTTAAAAGTGTTACCTATTCTGTGTATCAGACAGTCTAGGAATGGCAATTTACAGTCTTGCTCTAATTCCACAGTGAATTTGATCGAGGGGGCTAAGTTGTTAAGTTGTGGCAGGAAAGCTTTTAGATCCTCATTACATGGCCAGAGACATAATACATCATCAACATATCTAAACCAGACTGCTGAAGGTGGTAAAATATTACTTAACAGTTTCTTTTCAAAGAATTCCATATATAGGTTGCTTAATACAGGTGAGAGTGGATTACCCATTGCCATACCAAACTTTTTAGCATAATATTCTCCATTGAATTCAAATTTGCAATCCTTAATACATAGTTTGACGAGTTCGATGAAGTCGTCTTTCGAGACGGGCCATGAAATATTATCCAGGGAATCTATGAGGAACTCCAGTAAATCATCAACTGGGACCTTTGTAAAGAGTGACGTTACATCAAAACTGACCAGTTTAAAATCATAATTAATGTGCAAGTTATTGAGTTTATCAACCAAATCCATATTATTCTTGATATTAGAGTTAGGAATGTTGCCAACTAGGGGATTTAGTAAAGAAACTAACCATTTAGATAGTTTATAAGAGATTGACCCAACTGAGCTAATGATGGGTCTTGCTGGGTTATTAGGCTTGTGGGTCTTGATTACACCGTACATGTATGGCAGTGGAGGGGACGTTGAAGTAAGATGTTTAATGAGAGTAGCTTTGCCTCTCAATAGAGACTTCAGTTTTTTGTTGAACTGGGTGTTGACAGTGTTGAGAGGATTATTTATGAGTTTAGAATATGTTGTAGTGTCACATAAAAGGTCATTCATTTTAGAGATATAATCATCTTTGTTTAAAATCACTACTGTGTTGGCTTTATCTGCTTTAGTGACATGTAGATCCTTATTTTTCTTAAGGGCTTGGATTGCTTTGGTGAATCTTTCTGGACAGTTTGGAACACAAGGCTTGGACATAGATGCATACACAACACCTATACACATGTTCACTTCTTCACTTGTCAAATTACTGAATTTCTCCAAATTGCAAAATGCTCTGGCTAGATCACGCGCACCTACAGCGATTTACTTGCATGCACATATATATATATATATATATATATATATATATATATATATAATAACAAATAAATCAATATTGAAGTGATAACCGTGGTAACATTCTGAGATGTTCTTATTACCACCATGCTATTGTACTATTCCAGATGATACTAAATGTTACATAATACTTTCTTGAGATAAATATATACCTGTAGTATATATCAGGTGCCTCGAAGAGAGCTCAGGTTCTCAACTGGCTCAGCCATGTTAATATTGTTATTATCATCATCCACACTCTATCTGTATTTTTCTGGCTAAATAAACTGTCTCAATTCAATTCAATCTTAAAAAAAAAAATTAATTATATTTCTTACCCCCCAAAATATGGTGTCCTGTATTTTGAAATCGATTATCCATCAGTTAATAATAATAATAATAATAATAATAATAATAATAATAATAATAATAATATACGGTTTATTGAAGGAGCATGGCAGCCGGAAGGCTGAAAATATACAGTTACCTAATTGGGGATTGGGTCTCTTGATTTACAAATAATATACAAGTAACATAAGTGATACAAATATGATATATAATAACTAGGTGGGGAGTAGCTCAAACTACAGGGCATTTCAACATAGTGACTGCAAAAAGTAAGATTGACTGGGAATGAATACACTGGTTGATTACAAATTATTGATAATTTTTAAAATGGTTGGGACTGGGCTGTTCTTATAGCGATCAGTTCGTGCTTGTATGGGCTGGATGAGGTTGTGATGTCGAACTGCAATTCTCGAGCGAGGGATCTCAGGTGGTAGTAGGAGCCGGTGTCGTGGATGGTGCAGAAGCTTCTCACCAAATTTGCAGATGAGGTCGTGGTGATGGTCAGTGAGAGCCGAGAGGGTCAGTGTGTTGAGCACTTCTTGATATGTGGAGTAGGAAGGGGAAAGAATAATCTTGCATGCCCTCTTTTGCACTTTTTCTAGGTATTTACATTGTGTGGCATTTAGGAAGGAAGACCAGGTAGGGGAGGCATAGGTGAGCTTGGGAAGTATGAATGTTGAGTAAACACTGAGGAGCTCGGGTGCAGGAACTCCGAGGGACATGAGTCGGCGGAGGAGGTGGAGACGGAAACTGGAGGATTCGACAACTTCACTGACGTGTGGTTTCCAATTAGTTAGTTGTCTATGGTGAGGCCGAGGAGCTTAGTGGAATCTACAACCTGGAGTGTGTTGGAACCTAAAGTAATGGAAGGGGGTGGGACAACGTCGGAGGAGAGGTTGATGTGTATAACCATGGTCTTGGCATGGTTGATGGTGACGTTGTTGGTGGCCCAGTTTTGGAGACTGTTCAATAAATCCTGAAGGGCGGTATAGTCAGGAGCAGAATTGTTGACGCTGATCCCAATGGTGGAATCGTCAACATATTTCCAGCGAGCAGGGGTTTCTCTTAGGGCATCATTGATAAGCATAAGGAAGCATAGTGGTCCCATCTTGGTGCCTTGGGGGACGTCACAGGCGAGTGACTGAAAGGTGGAGACAGCCCCTCGGAAGCGTACAGCTTGGCGTCGGTTACTGAGGAAGTCTGTAAGCCATGGTATAAGACGTCTTCGAAACCCGAGGTCGACAGCTTTGTTGATGATTAAATTGTGATCGACGAGGTCAAATGCCGTAGTGAAGTCAATGAAGGCGACAGCTACAGACGTTTTTTGTTTCTCCAGATGGCGGTATATGTAGTCAAGAAAGCTGACAAGACAGTGAGTGGTGGAGGAAGTTTTCATGTTATGAAATTGCTGAGGATCTACGGCTCCTGCAATATCTGCACAAGCCCAGTCGAACACAAAACTTTCACAGATTAAGCTGGGTATTGGGGTGGTTGCAATGGGTCGTAGCTGATTTAAGGATTGTGGGTTGGTTGACCTGGGCACTGCTGACACATAAGAGGTCTTCCAGTTAGCTGGGCATCTGGCTTGACTGAGAGAACCATTGATGATGGAGCAGAGGGGCTTAGCAAGCTCTGAGGAGAACACCTTGAAGAGTTACATTGATAAGTCAATGGGGGTGGTGGAGCGTTTTAACTTTAGTTTGTCCAAACGTTTTGCTACTTCAAATTCTTCTACTAAGTCCGTGGGAAAGGGCTGGTAGGTAAGCAGGGAGATTGGTTGTGTCAAGCCGGGGGAGCGTCTGGCATGTAGTAGCGAAGTGGTTATTTGATTGCTCAGCTGCGTCAACATTAGTGAGATGGCTAAGGAAGGGGAGGGGGTGTCAATTCAATTTTCAATTTCAATTGTTTATTCCTTGACAGAGGTAGCGGGATCCTAGTGCTGTCACTAGGTACCCCTGTACAATGACACCAGAAGCATCTGGCAAGTGTGACAAGTATATACAGTATAAATATTATAAAGGGGCTTACTAAAGCCTAAGGAAGGAAGGATATTCCTTTAACATATAATCAATGTTATTTACATAATATCTGGCCAGTATGGGGAGGATCATCGTGTCTCCGTCAGGGGGTCGTGGAGTGGTGGTCCAGCAGGCGTCACGGAAGCGTTGTGTGTGGGGACATCTTAGGGGGTAGTGGATAAGGGTGCTGCTGTCGGGTCTTCTGCATAATGCACAAGAGCGTTGCTCAGGGGATGCGGGGATACCAATCTCCCAAGCAAAGTCATACCCAATGATGATACGCGAGGGGGTGTCTTATTGTTTAGTCCACTTAACAAATCGGCCTCTGCACTATCGTCTCGATAAAATTATTGAATATAAGATACTGTCTATTCATGCTCCGGTAACGTCAGACAACCAGCAGTGAGACAATGACTATTATCCGGAAACAAAAGACCTCTGTCAACTCAAAGCCTTGTTCCAGTTACTACCTAGACTAAGGATTCGGATTGGCGATAATTTGTGGGTGGTACGTATTCCTGATAAACATTACGGCTGATTTTTATGACGCATCTGTAGGGTTTGTAATGTAAACAGGAGCGGGGATGTCAGCAGTTGGGCGTATTAAAGTGAGATTATTACAAACAAAGTGCATTTATTACCAACAACTATTCAAATTACTAACAAATTATACCTAATATTAAAAATTTCCTATCAATTTTGTCTCTTAGAATTATAAGTAAAAAAATGGCAAGTAACAAAAAGAAAAACATATCACAGTTATGTGAAATGAGACGGTACATCAGTCGTGAACTCCGCGTCCAGTGGTCTTTGTTTATCTTCTGAATAACGTACACATCTGCGTGGGACGCGTTACTCACAGCTGCCTATACACCTATTGATACAGCTGCCACCATAACCTTGGCTAAACACACAAAAAAACTGTGTGTGTAGCCAACGTCATGGCACCAGCTGTTCCTCCTTAGCGAGTATTAGAACAGACAATAAGCGTCATCTTTACTGAACTCTGGGGGCTGAGTTTTAACCTCATTCGTCGTCTGCTACAGAAGCATGGGTTATGCATAAGTGGTGTGTTACCCATATCGTCAACCTAAAAAGGGGGGGGGGGGGTTCCACACTTAAGTAGTATTTTTTTTATGTGATAACTATTATTTTCCATGATTTATATCTTTACTATGGCACAAAAGTTACATAACCGATACTGACAACTGCAATGGCTTTTAACTCAATTTGACTATATATTACACACACAGAGGACAGGTTTAAATATCTAGAAGTTCGCTTGTCTGAAGGGAAACGGCGAGTGAGCACACAGGAGCACTGGATTAACTATAGGCGATTTCGATGCACGGATTAGCTAACGCGTTAACTATTCTGAATGCGCAGATACTGCTTTTGACTTGTGAGCATGACACTTTGAGGGAAAAGCTAACACCTCGATCAGGCGTTAGCCTTTTGCAGCGCCCAAGCGGCCCAAATAGCTAACAACCAATCAGCGATTTCTCCCGCTGAAAATACACGGATCATGGCCGTTTATGAAGAATATTTTGACTAATATGAAGAGTTGGGGGCATGTAAGGCAATAAAAAACTGTGGTATAATAATAAAAATAATTCTATATACGGTAGTATAATGGATAGGATCTCAAACGAAGCGTATAGCGTGAAAATTTTGAAAAGAATTGCTCCTAGTTGAAACCAGTTTTGGCTCCGCCCATTTTTAAGTGGGCGCTGTCCGATTTCATTAGCCGTTGGTGACTTTGGTGTAACAACATTGATAATTACTCAAATATGATTAAAACTTTAATATCATTACTCATAAGATACTTTAAATATGGGTGAAAAGTTTATTTCAGTTCTGTAAGTGCAAAAGTTAAGACATAACAAGCCTGAAATTCGTCGTATTGCGTGTATATTATATGCAAACACCTGTAAGCAACACAATGTAGCCGCGAGACGAGAGAAAATACAATACGTAGTGGAGCACCTTTCCTGTATAAAAAAAATGGATCAGGCCATGGTTATTGTGGACTGATCGACTTTTTCTCATTTCCATATTTTTCTATATATTTTCTTCATTATTTATTTCCATATTGTGTCCAAACAACATTAGCCCGGGTGGGCTAATGCCCTTAAAATAAGAAAAAAAAAAAAAAAAAAAAAAAAAAAAGTTATTTCCAAGACGCGGTACAAATGTTGTATTTTTTAACGACAGACCGGGAAAGCTAACGCGTTAGCTATTCCGTGCATCTTAAAACGCCTTATGCATTTGTAACGAGAAACTTAGATACGGGACTGAGCCATTATTACCCACAATGCAGAAAACTTTTTTAACACGTCATACAGAATACATTCATAAAACAAAAGAAGAAACAATAAAATACATAATGAAAACAATAACCAATGCTTACAGGGAGTTCAAAGTGCCATAGAATTTTTCACTTTTTGCAGTGGCAACATAGAAAAAAGTAAAACACTTGAAAATCTGTTACCTTTACCTGTTTGGATCAGTGTCATTAATTTCCCTAGATGAAAATCGCATGTTCATTACAGGTTCACAAGTTATATACAATGTGTTAGTTCCTAGAGAGGTTGTCCCACAATGACGAACACAGATAAAGGTGGCGGCACACTGGGCACTTTCCTCCCAAACATCTTGCCCCTTTTGCTGGCCGTTGGTCCAAACGCCCAGCAAGCAGCAGGATTTTGGCTGTTGCTTCAGGTTTGGAGGGGATCTTTGCTGGCCGGATTAGTGCTCAAATATGCTTCGTATAATTTCAAGTAAAAATTTAAATAAATCTTGAAACTGAGAATTTAAAATATAGCACAAACGGGGGCATATTTCTATTTATTCGTCACTTCAAAACTTTAATAATATTTAATCCTTTTTCAGGTCTTCTTTGACCGGCCAGTCGCCGCCATTTTTAAAGAAACTTCACGACGCACCCATTTGTCTGTTCTTTAGCTTTTGCAGACGTCTCACTTGCTTCAGCAATTGAAGAACTCTAACGCAATCCTGCAAGGCCTCAACTGTAGTAACGTAATCCATGGCGAACCTCGTCTAGACGCTTTGTTGTTATTTTTGTTGCGTGTGACACTAAACGTCTCTGTTTTGCTGGCCGGACCATGTTTGCCAAACACATTTGGAGGAAGGAGCCCAGTGTGCCGCCACCTTAAGGATCATTATGAGAAGGAAACATCTGAAAACGAACAACGACACCCAGATATACTGTACAGTAGACCTAGGCAAAGAGAACACTGCTATAATCTTCCTCATAATTTGCCACAGTAAATTGAAACAAAATTCCGCGACATTTCCATGATATGAAAATTGAAACTTCACTTATTATGGAGTTTCGTCATCATAGTTTTTTGTAATAGGTTTTGTGCGTGTACATACATGTCTGCTGACCCAACAATTCTCTACACAGTTAAGAAAACCATTGGGGGACAGAAACACCGTACAAGAGGAGGTTTATCACTGATGCTTGAAGAGAAAACACGGCAGTCGACGAAGAACACAACTCCATTCCTCATCTTCCCCCACTGGCTTCCGACGCTCGATTTTCTTCATGTTTACCAAGCCTTTGTTTTGTGGAGATATGATCTTACTCATTTTAAGTACCCTGTGATTTATTGCTGATCGCCGGAGTGATTGCCGATTTAATTCTTTCATGTTACTTTTCAAGACACCCACAGTTATTCTTCATCATACAACACAAACAAAATACAGCTGCAAATTATCACACGACATCTATCCAATCAAATACACACATTTAACCTTTCAAATGTAGCCTAAAATTACTAATCAACACAGAAATAATAGTTCTTTATTAATTTTTTTTTCAAAACTTTAAATACATTTTATTCCTAAATAAACCAACTAACTGCGTACCCTAAGAATATTTTTGGTAACTCACCTTAGGAATCTTACATACGGCTAAAAATGTCACAATGAAGGTGCTCAGGTTGCCACATGACCTTCCAGTGAAAACCCCTAACAATACCGCAGTAGCCAATGAGATCCTTACCACAATACCGCAGTAGCCAACGAGATCCTTACCACAACAATACCGCAGTAGCCAATGAGATCCTTACCACAACAATACCGCAGTAGCCAATGAGATCCTTACCACAACAATACCGCAGTAGCCAATGAGATCCTTGCCACAACACCGCAGTAGCCAACGAGATCCTTACCACAACAATACCGCAGTCGCCAACGAGACCTTTACCACAATACCGCAGTAGCCAATGAGATCCTTGCCACAACAATACCTTAGCAGCCAATGAGATCCTTACCACAACAATACCGCAGTAGCCAATGAGATCCTTACCACAACAATACCCAGTAGCCAATGAGATCCTTACCACAACAATACCCAGTAGCCAATGAGATCCTTACCACAACAATACCTTAGCAGCCAATGAGATCCTTGCCACAACAATACCGCAGTAGCCAATGAGATCCTTACCACAACAATACCTTAGCAGCCAATGAGATCCTTACCACAACAACACCGCAGTCGCCAATGAGATCCTTACCACAACAACACCGCAGTCGCCAATGATAACCTTGATATAAAAAGAATGTGGTTTCCTTTTCATCACTCTGACCCTACGCGTCCACCTTAATAATCAACAGTTGACTGACCTTATACGGGTTGAAAAAGATGCACGAGATGTACGCTATGTTGCATCAAAGACCAG
This sequence comes from Homarus gammarus, assembly GCA_958450375.1. Taxonomy (NCBI): domain Eukaryota; kingdom Metazoa; phylum Arthropoda; class Malacostraca; order Decapoda; family Nephropidae; genus Homarus; species Homarus gammarus. The sequence goes on along the minus strand of CAUDMG010001794.1, from coordinate 1,302,551 downwards.
TAAAGAATGGTATATTACTGAACCCACCAGACTGTTCTGCAGCCGTCATTGCATTAAATTTATTTGTGATTATCTACTGTAAGCAAGACGTAAGTGTTTGATTGATTGTGGTGAAACGTGGCTGAAGATCTAGGCTTTGCCCAGAAATGCCCAACTTAATTCGTAAGGAAGACCAAGTGTCAATAATATAATTATCTTAATAGTTAATGCGTCAACTCAGACGACCTTGAAGAGGGTCGTCGTGTTTCAACCCGACTTTTAAACTAAATGAGTCCTGAGGAACACCGCAGTACAGTACTTAACGGGGTGGTGTGGCGGTAAAATTAACTAATTATCAATAAAATTAATTTATAATATTGGAATTAGTCAATTTTACCGCCACACTACCCAGTTAAGTTCAGTACTGCGGTGTCCCTCAGGACTCATTTAGTTTAAAACTCGGGTTGAAACACGACGACCCTCTTCAAGGGAAGAGGTTTAATACTCGGGGCGAGAATGTCGCCGTTTGTGTACTACAGGTAAATGTACCAGATGATACTGCCTTCCCCAACAACAGAACCACAACTGTAGAGATAATAAAAAAAACAGCAAAAACTTGTTAAAGATAACATCATGAACTGGAGGAAATGAAGCTAAATACAGATACAGCGACAGGACAGGTAGCAGAACATCCTCAACAGCTTCGAGAGAAAATGGAAGATGGTTAACACAACAAAAGTATAGGAGCGACGCCAGATGTTTTCAGCTAAAGAGACAACAGAACCAATAAAATAGGGCGATTAAGACCAGCAGAGGAGAGATTATGACCAGCAAAGGAGATTAAAAGCAGTAGAGGAGGGATTATGGCCAACACAGGAGGGATTAAGAGCAGTAGAGGAGGATAAAGACCAACAGAAGAGGGATTAAGGCCAACAGAAGGAGGATTAAGACCAGGAGGAGGTATGAAGCAAAGCAGAACAGGGATTAACAGCAGTAGAGGAAGGATTTAAGACCAGAAGACGGATTAAGACCAGTAGGAGAGGGATTTAAGACCAGATGAGGGATTAAGACCAGTAGGAGAGGGATTTAAGACCAGATGAGGGATTAAGACCAGTAGGAGAGGGATTTAAGACCAGATGAGGGATTAAGACGAGAAGAGGGATTAAGACCAGAAAAGGGATTAATGCCAGCAGCAGAGGGATTAAGGCTAGCAAAACATTGTAAACACGGAACTAGAACAAAAACACCGTGAGCAGCATCAGGGGAGGATCAGGTTACACTGGCTCACACGTGGACACCCTTGACCACGTGAGGCCCCTCATAACACCATCTGTGAGGGAATTACTACACCACGTGAGGCCCCTCCTAACACCATCTGTGAGGGAATTACTACACCACGTGAGGCCCCTCATAACACCATCTGTGAGGGAATTACTACACCACGTGAGGCCCCTCATAACACCATCTGAGGGAATTACTACACCACGTGAGGCCCCTCATAACACCATCTGTGAGGGAATTACTACACCACGTGAGGCCCCTCCTAACACCATCTGGGAGGGAATTACTACACCACGTGAGGCCCCTCATAACACCATCTGTGAGGGAATTACTACACCACGTGAGGCCCCTCCTAACACCATCTGTGAGGGAATTACTACACCACGTGAGGCCCCTCCTAACACCATCTGGGAGGGAGTTACTACACTACGTTTTTGCTGTTCAACACCTACATTAATCTGTATGTTCACTGTATGTTCTTTTACCTTTCTCTAATGAAGGCTTTTGTTAAACCACCAATGTATGTAATAAGTCATTTATGTCCAATGTATATTTTCAGCCTTCGGGCTGCAGAACTTTTTCAATAAACCGTCAATTATTATTACTATTATTATTATTACATGTCTGTCTAGTTCTCTCTCACACACACACACGTGTAGGTGTACCGTAAGCATCTAGGGGCCGACCCTCCATATGCTTCCGCCCGCACACTTCCCAGCTGCACCCGCTTAACGGTTTCATCACAGCTGCTGAGCGGGATGTTGTGATCCAGCAACTGCTGCTGCTCAAATCTGACCGTGGAGAAAGCCTGCCTCCTCCACGGCCAAGTCAACTCGAATGTATGTATGTTTATGCTCTTAAGATTGTGTCTACGGTGGAAGTGGAGGTTCAGTAAGTGGACCCAAGCAACACCTTAACTACACAACACCCTTGACACGACCCTCCTTAGTCAACACAAGTTATTCCTAGCACATTTCAAACCAGCCCGAAACAATCCAGCCAGCCAACCAAAATGTCCGAGCCTGGTTGAATTGAGCTGCCAGGATGGTAAATACATGGAAGCCGGTAACTCTTTACCACACATCCACCGCCCAGTCCACCTGAACCCTCACTGCCATACCTGTCCCAAGCCAGCTCTGGCACGCTCGTGGGCATGCCAAGTCTAACCCAGCTAATGTACATCAAAACAGTGACCATGACTAACTAGCCTAGCTAAATTCGGCTAACAGAATCACTAAGTCAAGCCTAGCAATATCCAGCTTATGACTGAACGTAGGCTTGACGTATTTCGAGTCCATTAGAGTGTCCAAGCTTAGAGTAGCCCTACCTAGCCCGTCAGAAAGCCAAACTATAGCCAGTCCATAAAGCAATGGCCTAGCCTTACCCAACCGTCAAAACGCATAATCCGTAAGAATCCCAAGCCTAACTCCACTCAGCCCATCAGATGGTCCTAGTGTAGTCCAAATCTAATATATCATCAGAATGCCCAAGGTTAGCCTTCACTTACCAAACCTGTAAAAATGCCCTAAACCAGCCTCACACTATTTAGCATGCCAAAATGGCCTAGTCTAACCTAAACAGAAAACATCTACGTCAAACCCCCTTCCCTCATCTAGTCTAGTCGGATAATGAAATGCTTGTGCACTTTTCTGTACAAGTATCATAATTGGCTCACATACATATTGACAATACACGTATTTTGTTGGGTGGAAGCACTCTGTTACTGCTGTGGCAGGTGGCGCCGCCTACAGGTACGCCGCCATGACGACTCACAAGGTTTTACTAAATCAGCCATTTCTCAGCTTATACACAATATTTTTCACTCTGTTTTCAGATATAGACTCCTAAGGAGATGCTCTAAATGAAATTTATCGATGACGAAATGATTTCAGCGATATTTTTGTCTAACATTTATCAAATCGGGAAAATGTTGCAAAAACCTTTTTTTTTTCATAAATTGTGTATTTTCTTTCTACAGATCAGCACTTTACCTATGTAATACACATTTTGTACTGCTTACATGTTGCAAAACACTTAATTTGTTAAGATACCATCTGTTAATTCAGAATTTTTCTCTGCGGGACACACAAAGATGGCCTCTGATTTGTATATAGAATCCCTTTCCAAGCTTGCTCCAATTTTTTTTGCACTAGATCAAAAACCATTATGCAAGGTGGCTACCAATTCATATTCGGCACCTGTCCTGCCTACAGGAAAATCGTTCTGCTTTGGCTGCAGAGTTTCATAGTGGAAGATTTGTCATCCACAATACAAAAAATGACTCATCCGGCATTGCTTTTGATCAAGGGGAGGAGCAGAATACTGGACATCCGAAAGACAGCGGTGGAGTGATTGGCCTGACAGAATCAAACATCATTCAGAAGATGGCAAGTGGCTGCCTCTGAGCTACAGTAGTCCGTATCCTTGAGGAGATTGAAGGCAATCTTCAGAGAGACCCAAACAAGGAGAACCTCCATCACCATGAACAAACTCGCTCTGTGCAGGAATTATTTTACACTCCTCTGTCTTCTCTTGTGACAACAATAAAAAAATCGGTAACCCCTTTTCAAGAAGACAGTCCTGATCCGTTAGTATTAGATGCAAGAGATATTGTAGACAGTCCAGTAGTTCAGTCTGTAAAAACTGTTGAAGAGGTGGGACAAAGAGACTACTCAGTTTTGTCAGGATCGGCTCATTAGCAGATCAAAACCAGTCTCTGAGACTATCCCCCAAAACAACCTTGTCTCGTCCAGTCGGCGTAGACCCAAATCCCCAAAAGTTCACAACTGCAGGTGACTGCACTCAGGATGACTGTGACCTCTTGGCACGTCTTTGTGTCCTGTCAACCAAGAGCTATCAACCTTGAGGACTTCTTTATTCCTGAGAGTCATGTCTACCCACCATCAATCTCAGATCTTGGTAACCTTAGGTTTGCAACAAGTCTGATTTCGCCAGGGTCTTGGGTGACACAAACCCAGTGACAGACACCCCATCAGCTGATACAAGCATTTTTATGGAGCAGCATTAGTTCATTTTCTTGTGCCTAATGGAGCAAAAACATTTAATGAGTGTGCCAAAGATATCGTTGTTCCATCCATAAAAAAAAACAAGAGAAAGTTTACCGTGTTGGTTTAGTCTGGAATGTCTATATCAGTGACAGCCTGAAGTCAGCCACTCGTCAGAAAAGAGGAAGTGGTGTAAGATCTGGAAGTCAGTCACACTAGAATAACCCGTTATAGTGCATCCTTCTTTCCCCTCACAGCCAAACTGTGGAATGCTCTGCCTTCTTCTGTGTTTCTATACTCATACAATCTGTCTCACTTCCAAAAGCTGGTTTTCCAGCATCTTCGTGGTGTAGATTAATATAGTCTGTCTCTTATTTCTAATTTCTTTTTACTTTTATTTTTTTACCCCCGCCCCCCCCCCCGGCCCCGTTGTGGGTCGATGACCTGTGCCCGAGTGAGCTATTCCCCGTAAAAAAAAAAAAAGAAGACATGTGACATACAACACAGGTGCCACAGAATTGAAGTCAGTTTTTGCAAGATGAGAACACTAAGGAAGAGATATTTGACTTTCTTGGCAAACAAGTTATGATTATGTGCAGAGCTGTATGTGACTGATGGTGGAAATGTTTCGAGCTCTGAAGATGTAGACCTTAGCAACCTGTCTCCCAGCAGGCATTAAGAAGCAGACTCAAGAATGATAGTGCATGCAGTTGAAGCCGCCAGCAAAACAGCAGGAAGATTATAATTACAACTGTAGACACCGATGTGATCATTCTAGTAATTGCATTTTTTTAAAGGCTGAGTGTTGATATGCTATGGATCGCATTTGGGACATGAAAAACCTTCCACTACATACCAATACTTGAAATTGTTGGTACCATTGGAAGCCAAAAAGCTCAATCCCTTATCGGATTTCATGCCTTCACAGGTTATGACAGTGTCAGGTTTCTGTGGAAAGGGCAAAAAAATAAGCCTGGGGTGTATATGAAAGGCTTTTCCTGAAGTTACATCTGCATTTCTAGCAATATTATCACCCGGCAATGGCATACCAGCCAATGTTCAGGCTATGCTCGAAAGGTTTGTTGTCATTTTGTATGACAGGACAAGCTGTATGTTAAATATGAATGATTGCAGAAGAGATCTTTTTACTAAGAAAGGCAGGATTTCCATAGAAATGCTGCCTCCACCCAAGGAAGCCCTCACTCAGCATATGAAGAGAGCCTGCTTTCAAGTTGGACACATATGGGGACAGGCTTTGGTGGCAGATATTAACAGACCTTCGCCATCAGAGTGGGGATGGGTGAAAGAGGATGCTGTGTGGAGACCTTTCTGGACCAGGCTACCAGAGGATTCTAAGGGTTGTAGGGAGCTTGTAAAATGTAGGTGTCAGAGGTGATGTACAACCCGTTGTGGCTGTTCAAGAGTCTTGTACACCATTGTGCGACTGTGTCTGTATGCAGAACGTGTAAATGAGTTTAGATCTGTCATTAGAGCCATATCGACTACCACAAACTATCATGTACACCCACTAAAAAATTATTCGACGCCCGTACCGCGCCGTAAGGGTGCCGAATAATTTTTTAGTGGGTGTACATGATACTTGTACACACACATGTATACATGCACGATACATACATGTACACCCACTAAAAAAATTATTCGGCACCCTTACGGCGTGATACAATATGACACGGGTGCCGAATAATTTTTTTTACTGGGTGTACAGTTAGGTGAATAATATTCTGCCCCGCTTTGTGCTGGCTTGTGGAGATATCCGGCAACTCTCCTAATAGTAAACAGGGCATGAATGAACCTTTCTTGGATTGTAGTGAGGGTGCTATTTGGATGAAAATTTGCTACAATCCAAGCCCTGTTCCTTCGTAAAAGTTAACTACGTGCCCTGTTTACGTCTACGAGAGATGGCAGATGTCTCCACTGGTCACAGCAATGTGGGGCGGTATATTATCGGCCAACTGTACCTGTAAATATGGAGAAATGTTTCTAAATAGTATGGTTTTCATGTATGGGGTTTTACTATTATGGTTGTATTATGAAAAAGAGTATTAATCAATGTTATAATCTAGCTATACTGTATTTTATACTGACGATTAAATACTAGTAGTAACAATATTCTGCCACCTGGGAGCATAACCAATAATTTCATATCATTTTGATTAACAATAATGTTAAGACAAACCATTTTTCAATGTAAAGTTGTTACTGCCACATAGAATAAATATTGTTTGCACACATTTTCATAGTTTTTAAAAAAAATATATATTTTTTTTATAAATATCGACAAAAAATAATGCTCAAATTACTTCATGATTATTAAATTTACTTTAGAGCTTCTTATTAGGAGTTTATATCCGAAAACAGTGAAAAATATTTAGTAGAAGCTGAGATATGGCCGATTTGGTAAAACCTTGTGAGTCACGGCGGTTTACCTGTAAGTGGCGCCACCTGCCACCAGGGGTCAGTAACAGTGCTCCCACCCAACAAAATACTTGTATGTATGTGTGTGCCAAATATGACTTTTAAAGAAAATTCAGAAACATGCCCCTCTGGAGCATGAAGCTACTAGACTAATCCAGCCTTGAAAAATTAACAGAGGAAGATATAAGATGATGCTACTACTCCAGTTCAGTTAAGCTTCACTAACCGTTATAATGATAATGTTGATACAAAAAATCATAATAATCAAGTTGCTAAGAAATATTCACTAGAACTAAGTACTGTATCTGTAAACTACAAGATCAGCTCCTAATCCCATGAAACCGAAACGACGCAGTAAAACGCAGAGTATAGGAAATGCATAAAACATGTAAAAAAAAAAAAAAAGCACACTAGAAGAGGATCCATTTGATATCCCTATTCCCCTCCCCTCTCATATTTTAGAGAGATAGAGAGAGACATACAGTGCTCAAAGCATTCCTATTATTCCAATTCAGTGGTTATTTCCGCACCCTTCCGGTTAACCAGTAGAAGAAAATCACAATAAATCTGAAGTTAACCGTAACAAAAACGCCCTGAGGAATTCCGTCTCGGGTGAGACGAGCAATACAAAGGTAACTAAGTGGATGACGTGTAACCTAATATTGGCTCAGCGGTCAGCGAGGGCAGCAGCTGCTGCTTCTAAGTCAAATAAGCAAACACAAACTACTGCACCTCATCAACGTTTGCACAGCGGATCATCAGCTCTTACTGATGGAGATGCACCGAGATACAGTATGTAATTAATGGGTTAGGTGCCGGAACTGTAACCTTGCAATTCACGCTGACAAGGCTTCATTTTCAACGTTAACTAAACGAGTAAAAACAATCATAAAGCGAAGTGAAAAACGTAAATTCAATCATGAAAATGTTTTGTTGTAATGAAGTGTATTTTATCTAAATATAAATATTTTCAGCATTAGATAATATTCCTTAATTATTAATTTCAATGAACTCAAAAAATCGTTTAAAAGTTTATTCTTGTACATTTGGCATCTGATTGCTTCCTAGTGGCATGAATAGTTAACATGAAATCCAGGACGACCTGTTATCAGGCGTTCTTGAGTCAGTGAGTCTGTATCTGGCTACCTTATGTCTTCTCTTGGTATTTTTCCACCGGTGTATGCCATAAAAAAATCGGAAGTCGGTTTACTTAGGAGTAATGATGACAAAATAAGTCAGAACAAATTCCAGCGGGAACATAAAGATCTTGGTTCAACGTCTGTTAGGCTAACAATCATCTCCTTAAAATAGCGTTAAATGCCACCACCTGTTCATTTATTTATGTATTAGTTTCCTAACAGTAAGACTTAAAAACCACTGGTGCCCTCATTCGACCACTTTCTCCAATCACTTATGTTAAATTAGGTTACGTTACGTCTTACTTTAATACCATAAACGACCAGGTGGAATATGCAATAATAATGACGCAAAAACCAAGAAGCGGAAAATTACACGAACGATTTCTTGCTTACTTAAGAAGATATTGCAGAATCGGCCTTTACGAGGTCATATTTGTATTTGTAAAAAAAAAAAAAATACTTTACTCCTAGCTCAATACTGTTACTGTAAAATATATTGCAAGTAATAACAGTCTCTTTATAAAGTTCAAAGGAAATCTATTAAAGCAGAATTTGACACTGCAGTTTGTTCTGACTTGTAGTGGTGTTGACAACATAAAGTTAGGTTAGATAAACAAAGGGTTCATCAAAACAACCATAACGAACCATACCATAAGGTACTTTGCCTGAACAAGCAAAGGCCAACACATGCCTCAACAAAGCTTACTTGAATTATTCTTAACACGAGTAAGCTTACCTGCTTAAACTATTCCCAGGGGCGGATCCAGGGGTAACCCACACCGGCTTACTCATGAGGCAGGTACAGCAGTACACATGAACCTATCAACTTTGCAAGCATTTTCACAATAGATAATAAACAGTTTCACCATGAACTGCCCTACTTACCGCCAACCTTGTTTTCAGTCATGAAGTGAGAGGTGGAGGAGGGGGTTGGAGAATCTCGAGAGGGAGATCAAGAACCCCTCATTTTCATGCCAGCTATAGTAAGAGGTCATGCTTGCCTCCATTCCTGGGAGTGTGACGTCACACACTATCTCCGTTTATGGGGGTGGAATAACCAATCAATCCTTATCACGTGAACAAAGACGGTGCGGCATTTCCGCGTGTGTGTGTGTGTAAAGTTATTTTCAAGTGCTGTCCACAGGAGACCTGTGTCACTGATAATAATACTTGGTAAACATTTATTTACCAAGGGATCTGTTCGGTTTCTTGAGGAGTGGGAGGGGGTATTAATTTCAGGTATAACCTATGAATGCTGAACCAAAATCTTATTTTATTAAAATAGTGAAATGCATTTTGCCACCAGAAAAAAGTATTAAACGAAATCTTTGCAACCACCTAAAGAGGACTATATAAATGCACCCATATATAATTTAAATGAATTTAATGCCAAAAAAAGTCATTGTCTGGAATTTCAGCTGTGACCTTGAAGTTTCAAACCTGAATTTATTACTATTTACTGTAATTACTGAAGATAAATATTCATCTGAAATTTCATCAAAATATATTAATATATAGATTCAGATTTGCCCAGGCAGCTGCAGCGCTGGGGTTAGTTTACGTGTTCCGGACTAGGGTTTGACCTCTCACACCTTGAGCAGACAATAGCATTTGAAATTTAATTTAACGTTGTTGCACATTATCCAGTGATGATATAGCTAGTACTGTGAAGTTTTATCAAAATTTGTATTAAGAAGGTTTAACCTTCAACCTTCCTAGGACCATGACTTTTGACACAGGCGACTTGATAATCAATACTCAATCTAGGTGACATTGCATATCCTTGAGAAGTCTTGTTGAAATATCTGTATTAACACCAGGGTGATGGTTCAGACAAAGCTTTGAATTATGACCTTCAGTTGTGACCTTCACGTTTTTCGAACTGTAGATACCAACAAGGTAAACTGTCCACTGTAAACGGTCGATAGACGGTCTTCCAATTTGAAAGTTAACCCCATTAAAACAGTGAAGTCTGTTATATTGACGGTCATACAGAAGTACTGTACTGACATCGAGCAGGAATGACATGGTTGGCCACCTTCTGAACTAGTTTAAAAAGAAACACAAGAAACTATTTCCAGTTTCCGTAATAATTAGTCGGTTGAAATTTATGGTGAAAGTTATATCTTGGAATAATGTTATTACAAACATTCATGGGATCGAAATATTTTTCTCATGAGTATTTCTATAGCTGTGACATACGCATCATTGTTAGATAAACTGTGACGTAACGTATTCATAACTTAGCAACAATAATTTGGTCTTGGGATCAAGTCAGGAGATCTACAACCAATCATTTTTATCTCAGACGTGACTGGTTTAACGTCTCGAGAACTCAGCACTAACTTGAAGGAACTGCACCATCAAGTACAGGGAGCCATCGACAGAAGAAAAAAATCTTTATAATGGAAAAGAACTGATCTTCTAACACGAAATATTCTGGTAAGTATGTGATTATATATAAGTATAGCATTTCTTTTACGACGAGCTGAAGGAAATGTTATATAATATAGCAATCGTCTGTGCATTTTCGTAACAGTATGGTAATGATGTATTTTCGAAACTCTACAGTAAGGTGATTTCATAACTGTATAACAATAATGTTAAACCCAAACCTGACCCAGGTTTAGCTAAACCATGTCTAACCTAACGAACATGTAATTCATTTGGTCGGAGGAAAAATATGCACTATAGTCAGGCTTATCATACGTCCC
>CAUDMG010001794.1:1226997-1286997 GCA_958450375.1 Homarus gammarus | reverse complement strand
GATATGTGAAAACATGACTGTGTGCATTACGTGTGTATATATATATATATATATATATATATATATATATATATATATATATATATATATTTTTTTTTTTTTCTTTTCTTTTTTACGGGAATTAGCCCACCCGGGCACAGGTCAAGCGACCCACAACGGGGCCTGAGGGGCGAAAAAAGAAGAAGAGAAAGAAATTTATACTAGAGAAGAAAAAGGTTATACATACTGTGTTAATCTACACCACGAAGATGCCGGAAAACCAGCAGAGCATTCCACAGTTTGGCTGTGTGAGGAAAGAAGGAGGCACTATAACGGGTTATTCTCATGTGACCGACATCCACAGAGAAACGGTGGGCACCACGGGCAAGACGTGTTACGAGCCCACTGCCTTGCCTGCGGAACACAAGATGCCAAATCCACCGAACATTGCCCGTTAAAGTACCTGTAAAAGAGAGAGAGAGTGAAGGAACATTGCAGCAAAGAGAAAGGGAAGAGAGATTGTCGACTAGAGGAGGAGAGTTTATAATACGAAAAGCCTTTGATTCCACCCTATCTAACAGTTGGACAGAAGAAGAGCCTCCCCAGATATGAGAGCAGTACTCCAAGTTAGGACGAATGAATCCCTTATATACTTGGAGCAACTGCTCAGGAGAGAAGTAGCTACGGCATCTGTACAGCATTCCCAACTTTCGGGGGGCAGCTTTAGCTATATTAAGGATGTGTGATTGCCAGGCATATTGAAGGATATGGTGAGGCCTAACATATTTATTTCAGAATTTGGCAGAATGATAGCGTCCTGAAATGCAGTTGGTGGGAGATCATCTAATTTAGAAAGTGTAATTGGTAAATACTGAGTTTTATTACTATTGAATTTAACCAAGTTTGTACCTTCCCATTCAAAGATGCTGCACAGACCCACATTGATAGAAGTAATGATATCAGCTCTAGAAACAGATCTAGTTTGAGATTTAGGAGAAAGGGTAAAATGTGAAGAAGAGCGAAGAGTAGAATCATGCGCTTAAGAATGGATAGGATTGGTTGTAGTGTGAAGTAAATCATTGATAAAAAGAAGGAAGGGAGTAGGTGAAAGAACAGAACCCTGTGGGACGCCACTATTGGTAGAGAAAGAGCGAGAGATCGATCCCTCGACAACAACTGCCATGGATCGGTTCTCAAGGAAGCTAGAGATTAGAAAACAAAGTAGAGGAGAGAAACCAAAAGAGGGAAGTTTAGAAAGCAAAGACTTTTGCCATACCCTGTCAAATGCTTTGGAGATGTCGAGGGCCACGACGAAAGCTTCCCCATAATCTCTGAGAGAGGATGACCAAAGATGGGGGCAATAGGAGAGCAGATCACCAGTAGATCTCGCCTGGCGAAAGGCATGCGGGTGATCCAATAAAAGAGAATGGCGTTCAAGGTGACCGAGAAAATGGGAGTTCAAGATAGTTTCGACAATCTTAGAGAGGGATGAAGTTAGGGCATTAGAGCGATAGTTAAAGGGATTAGAATGGTCACCCTTCTTCGGGATGGGCTGAACCAAGGCATGCTTCCAAGAAGAAGGAAAAGTTTGGGTTTTGAGGCAGCGGCGAAAGAGGTGAGCATGCACAGGAGCTAGAGCTTCAGCACACTCAGAACACAAGGGGGTACTCCGTCCGGTCCATGCGCCTTACTCACATCCAACCTGGATAACACACCAGCAACCCTGCGAGTGGAGAAGAAAGGAAAGTGCATAGGTTCAGTAGGAGGAGCAGGGGTAGGAGGGATAGAGTGGGAATCGTCTAAGGTGGAATTAGAGGAGAATAAGGTGCCAACGAGATTGGCTTTGTCAAGGGGAGAGTTGGCTATAGAGTTAACAGGTCGGAAGAGAGGAGGAAAAGAAGGAGTGCAAAAGTTGTTACAGATATTTTTGGTTAAGGACCAGAAGGATTTACTAGAGGAAGAATTAGTCAGGACATCGGTCTTTTTTATAAAATTCCGTTTGGCCCTACGAAGAATAGCCTAACAACGATTCCTAGAAGTAATGAGAGGTGTGGTAAATTGGAGGAGATAGTTTCATTGCTCGATATGCCCTATCTCTCACCTTGCATGCAATAGAACAGGAGCGATCAAACCATGATTGTAATGTGAAAGTTTTGGTAGGAGATGATTTAAATGCACTCATACCGCCCTGTATAACCCCAGCAATGCGGTCAGCACATACCGAGGCGTCCCGAGTGGAAAAGAAACATACGTCCCAAGGAAAGTCGGTGAAGAATTCTCACAAAGATTGCCAAATTGCCCTCCGATAGTGCCATATATATATATATATATAATCAACACCTCAACCCGCCAGGATTCGAACCCACGGCCCACAAGCCTATGACTGTGACCGGGGAACGCTAACCACTGGACCACCATGAAACTAAAAGCAGTCCTAAACTTTGTTATATTTCACACAAAGCCTGTTCAACTAGCTTATGGCGCCGCTTTATTGGGCTAATGAAATAAATAAATAAATATACTGTATATATATATATATATATATATACAGTATATATATATATATATACTTCATTTTTAGTCCATTTAACACGCGGACTTTGAACATATAATCAACGACCTCACCAGCAAGGAATCGAACCCTCGACCTACTGGGTGTGACTAGGGAACGCTTACCGGCTAGGCCACAAGGACACTAAAAGCAGTTCTAGACTCTGTTATATTTCACACAAAGCCTGTTCATCGAGCTGATGGCGCCGTGAACCTCATTGGGAAACTGCCCGTGCCTCATATGTGGTGTCAGTAGCATTTTACCGAATCCAGCTGGTATGAAACGCGAGGTACATATATATACTTCATTTTTAGTCCATTTAACACGCGGACTTTGAACATATAATCAACGACCTCACCAGCAAGGAATCGAACCCTCGACCTACTGGGTGTGACTAGGGCGCCATCAGCTCGATGAACAGGCTTTGTGTGAAATATAACAGAGTCTAGAACTGCTTTTAGTGTCCTTGTGGCCTAGCCGGTAAGCGTTCCCTAGTCACACCCAGTAGGTCGAGGGTTCGATTCCTTGCTGGTGAGGTCGTTGATTATATATATATATATATATATATATATATATATATATACATACATACACACACGCCATGCTGTGTAAATTTTAAAATTTCTCATTCCTGGTGAGCGACTTGACAACGAAGATGAGCTGGATAAGACTGGGAGTTGGGTGTGGAGTGAGGGAGCGTCGCCAGGGAGTAGGAAGGTGATGCTGGGCAAACTGTGCCGGAGGCGGGGCGGGTGGTGGGAGTGACTTGTGTTGGTTACTACTGTACCGAGGATCACAAGCGCTGGGGAGGAGACGAGGAAGAAGAAAATTCGAAAAAAAAAAGCACAGAAAACGATCGAAAACAGGAGAGGTGATAACAGGTGTAGTTGCCAGGGACACAGGATCATCTGACCATCACCACCAGGAACTTCTCAGGTAGAGGTCAAATAAAACTACAACCCAATAATTAGTTACTGTAGTTCCGGACCCCGCCCTCCCCACCTGACCACATTGTTCCCTCTATGGGCGGAGGGGGATGAGGACGGGGGGGGGGGGGGGGGGGGGGGCATGGGCGGTGCAAGTTTCCACGGCGTCACACCATCACCTCGTCAACTGAATGAGTCATAAATAAACCACCACACACTGTAACCTTATCACTACACCACCACAACACTACAACCGCCATTACCATCCAAACACTCAACTCATCACAACAGTAACACCACTATATCACCAGACCCACACCACCATTCACACAATACAAAAATAACCCCACAACACCAACTCCACAACACCAACCCCACAACACAACACCAACCCCACAACACTAACCCCACACCAACTCCACAACACAACACAACTCCACAACACAACACCAACTCCACAACACAACACCAACTCCACAACACCAACCCCACAGCACCAACCCCACAGCACAACACCAACCCCACAGCACAACACCAACTCCACAACACAACACCAACTCCACAACACACCAACTCCACAACACACCAACTCCACAACACAACACCAACTCCACAACACCACAACACCACACCAACACACCAACACCAACACACCAACTCCACAACACCAACACACCAACTCCACAACACCAACACACCAACTCCACAACACCAACACACCAACTCCACAACACCAACACACCAACTCCACAACACCAACACACCAACTCCACAACACCAACACCAACTCCACAACACCAACACCAACTCCACAACACCAACACCAACTCCACAACACCAACACCAACTCCACAACACCAACTCCACAACACAACACCAACTCCACAACACAACACCAACTCCACAACACAACACCAACTCCACAACACAACACCAACTCCACAACACAACACCAACTCCACAACACAACACCAACTCCACAACACAACACCAACTCCACAACACAACACCAACTCCACAACACAACACCAACTCCACAACACAACACCAACTCCACATATCACAACCAAATATTTTACAAGGGGTCCTGATTCTTCCACCCCATTTCCTCGTGTGTAGTGTTTCTTGAGCATGACCTCTTTTGCCAGTGAGCCTCGGTAAGAGAAAAAAACAGACAGACAGACTGACACACACACGACGCGGTGGTGGAGTGATCCTTCGTCGTGGTTTCTATAGCTCTAACACACCTCACGGCTATCTGGGAAACTTTGAGGCGAAAAGTGAGGAGTCGTTGAAGGTGTGGTTGGCGGTTCTTGGCTCACTGTGATAAAACGTTTGCCATTACGGTTCAAAACTGTCCGTGGCGCTGGAGTGATCACCGCCAACACTACCACAACCACCGTTATCACCAACTACACCACAATCACCTTTTATCACTACCATTATCACCATCTGCATCACCACTATCACCATCTGCATCACCACTATCACCATCTACATCCCACTCACCATCACCACCACTATTACCAGTTGCACCACAACTATCACTATTGCCACTCTGTGCCACCACCTTGATAATCACAACTACTCGATATCAATGTCACAATAACCACCATCAACGATACCAGTATACCGTCACTATCACCACAATACAAAGCAAAAATAGCTACTTACTGAATCATCAACCACTAAGGTAAACAAAACACACACAATATTACCACCACCACCATTGGCACCACTACCACCATTACCACCACCATTGGCACCACTACCACCACCACCACCACCATCAGCATTACCAGCATTACTACCACCACCACAATTAGCACCACTACCACCATCAGCATTACCAGCATCACTACCACCACCAGCATTTCCAGCACCAGCATTACCAGCATGAGCACCACTACCACCACCATTACTAGCATCAGCACCAATACCAACATTAGCACCACTACCACCATTACCAACACCACCACCATTACTACCATCAGCACCTCTATTACCACGACCACCCTTACCAATTTCAGCACCACTACCACCATTACCAACATCTGCACCACTACCGCCATTAATAGCATCAGCCCCATCACCACCACCCTTACCAGCATCAGCACCAATACCACCATTACCAGCATCGTTACCATTACCAGCATCGTCACCACTACCACCATTACCAGCATCAGCTCCACTACCACCATTAACAGCGTCAGCACCATTACCAGCATCAGCACTTTGACCGGCCATTGTGCCTCAGCCCGCCAGAAGGCCATAAACCTAAGTTCAACAAAGCTACCAATGTCAAATCAATAATAAGGAGGCGTATGGGTGGGAGCAGATCACGCAATCCCTACCGCGGTAGACATGAACCTTCAATGACACGAACCATGGCCACCAACTTTTACTGGCACGGCCACACGTGGACCCGAGCTTACTAACCTTAAACTACACGAAGCCATGGCTGTGGACCTTCATTGAGCCATGGCCACGATCGTTTAATAACACGAAAGTCAACATACCTTCTCACAGACAGCTACGACCACAAGCTATCTCACTGAAATCGGACTGCACTAACGCTTACCTTCTACAAGACTTCCCTTCTCTGTCAAAAATGCACCCATAATTTTCTTCTCGTCTATCATACAACTTTCCCCAGGCTTTGATATTTGGTTGGGTGTAAGACTAAGATAGGGCGGATCTGCCCCGGACATTTTGCCTTGCGTGTTTCCTTACGTGGCACTCCGTGCTTCATTCACCTAGTCATAATTCACAGACAATTTTTGTATAATCGTCTAAGCACGAAAGACGTAGAGGCAATTGCTTACTTGAGGTTTCACAAAGTACATTCAAAATTATGAAGTAAAAACATATATATTTCATGACATACGTTAACAGACGCGTGCAATTTAACATCAGCTTTACCCAAATGGTTTGGGTTGAATTTCCAAACCGGTTTCAAGTGAGCGTTCCATACCAACAGTTAAGTGAAGGCTGCAAGCCACCCCGATACCTTTCTCTTCAATATCATTCTCTTACGAAAGATTTCGTCTCCGGGTTAACCCCCACCACCCTCCTTCCTGCATGTCAACATTTTGGACAATTCAATAAATGGAATTTTTAATGCTCCTTTTCCCTTCTACTTCGCATTGTAACGTCATGTTCGCCAAAGCAAAACGTTAGCTTCACCGCTAGCCCCCAAAACAACTTCTCTACAATAATAATAATAATAATAAAAATAATAACAAAAATAAACACCGACCTTGTTTTCCTAGACACATGTAAATAAAAATTACTAAGTTTATTTCAAATTTGTCTGGATTTTTTTTTCTGCGACAACAATAGTCAACCTTTTCCACATCCTTGACTTTTTCAATAAAAGCCAATTATATTGTTGCGAATTACTTGTTTCGTCGTCACTTCTCTTGAATGTCTCTTTACAGCTTATTAACTTCGTAAAGAATTTATTGTTGACAATGGCTCAGTATTGCTGTCTACAGTATAGTACACAGTATTTACAATACTATACTCTTCCCAGCTTTGTGTTGAATCAACAAATGTATGTATCAAGATATAATTAATACTTATACCACCAACTTCTACTGGAGTGAAACGAAATAAGATATATATATTTTTCTTTCGTTTCACCCAGTTTAAAGTAGACAGTAGAATAAGTACTAACTTTTTTCTTGGGAAGGTTAATGCTCCTGCTTTACCTCGCGAAGTTTAGGTCAGGTTAGGTTAAGCCAGGTTAGATTAGACTAAAATCTTTGTAGACCGCACGCTATAGTTGCACCGAGTATTGTATTATGATAACATGTAGTACTGTACAATGGTGTGTTAACCAAGAAATTCAAGTGGTCTAACTGTATAACAGCCGCACTCTTTGACCAGTAACTCACTGTGTGTACAGTACTTTTCAAGATAACCGGAAGCCTTCCACACCACCAGTTTTCTCTATTTCTCATCCATTTTCACTTGATATCTACTCTTATCTTCCCAGTACTCTTCTTACCTACTGGATTTTGTCTTGTACAAAATATTTTAAGCCTTGGAGTCTAATATCACATCGTTAAGGTATTGGTGTTTACGACGTTAACACCAATACCTGCCGACTTGACTCCTCAATGGGTAAATCATACACCTGCACCTACACACTGCAATTGTATAAATGTAATTAAAGGTAATGAACAAAAAATATTTATATATTTACATCCACCGGTTACCAATTTCCCTTGGCTTGTACCAGAGTATTAATCTAAGCTCAATAGGTCAAACTTTCTCTTGTCCTTTCTGAGTTCGTTATTCTAGAACAGTAAGACTTCAGCCGTTTAGCATATCTGATATCACATTACCTTGACTTTTCCCCTTTGCCTTTACTAACAATAAATGTTTGACCTTTCACGAATGACTGGTGACCTGTTTTCCCGCAAGTTGACCTTCGCACCTGTCGCCACCTAACCGTTACACAGGGAAAGATGTGACTCAACGCCTAGCAGATAACCTACCCGTTGTATATCATCATCTATTGTAGATACAAAAACAAAATTCCAACCGTGGCAGTATACCAGTTTTTATAAGGACCACCGTGGCAGAAGGCGATCTAATATACCGTCATATTCTCTGATGATTCTCACTCACCCGAGAACTTTCTCTCCAGTACTGGAGCAAAGCTGACAATCACTCCTCCAGGACTAGTTAATTATTAGTGAAAGGTTTCTTGACAGCAAAGGTCAAACTTCTGTATTATTATTTTCTTTTTACCACCCGAGAAAAACCTTATTAACTTGAATACCACATACATTTACAAATAAGTTAAGGATCAAAATATCTGGTTTGCCGATTGTGGGACGAAAAATGCATGACCTAAATTTTCTTGGGACAAGTACTTAATCTAAATATATTTTCATTACCAATGAACGTACAATGAAGTCATTTTTTCTCAAGAACAATATTTCCCTATACTACTCGAGAATAACAAGTCGCCGATGCTTTCACCGGCTGGTGAAATTCCTGGGTTTTCCGAGTCTCCTGACGTATGACTACCCACCACCCGTTTTCTACTCCCCATGTGTACTCACCCGGCGGACCACCTCTTCCTGCATCTGTACTTCCGTCGCCATCATTTGTCTGCACAACGTAGGTAGTTGGTCACAAACCCGGCTCACTCAGTAACTACCCACTGGGGATTTCAATCAGTTCTGTAGACTCTAAAATATTTCGTATCAGTGAACCGGGTCGAAATATCCTTCTGCACTTATAAAGATTTTTAAATCCTAGAAAGGGGTACCGATGATGCAAGTAGTAGCACTGGTTCACTGGTTGAGCTGGATGAGTACAGTACAAGGTACTCCGTCAACGACTGTGGCGGGCTAGCAACTGAGGTTAGGGAGGGAAGGAGCGGCTGGACGCAGACCCACGACACACCACCTCCCGCCCACTGCCTCTCCTCCTCCCCCTCCCCAGTCTCTCCCCCAACAATAATGCTTTCTATTTGATTGATTGTTCATAGTCTGTTGACTTAACTGTTATCCGTTACTGCTGTTAGTTTGTCTGCGAGATGGTTGAGGAGTTTTCTAGATAAGCTGGAACACAACCTTAGTGTTTCTCGAGTTTGTACAATGACGTCATTAGTGTCGCAGCCCTGACTTGTGGCCGCCCGACATCCCTACATATAGCACGCTATGTCCTCCCACGTCTCACACACACCGTAATTATCATGCCCACCCGCCATCACATTACATTGTCAGTTCGTACCAACGTGTCAGCTAACTGCCAGGAGGGAGTTTAGCTTCAATGGTATTGTTACCCTTGAAGCATCCAACAGGGGCTCCCCCCCCCCCCCAGCCTGACCTACTCCCAGCACCAGCTAGACTCGAGGCCAGGCTAGGGGCATTTAGCTTTCTTTTGATTTCGTTGCAGTGGTGGTGAGTGTGTGGCGGAGCTGTGGCCCTAGAGATAAGTGAACTGGACGACCAACACAGTCAGAATCACCAATTATTTGTTATGACGAATGTCTTGTTAGTGGAAATGGCACGTCTCTCACTGGCTCCTCACCTCTCTTCCCACCTGCCCGAAGAAACTGTCACAATACCCCCTGTCACCGTCCACCGGGATAAGTTGTTGTCCCTCACAACGCTTAACTATTAAGTACAAAACGGTAAAATCCATTTTAACACATTATTATCCATGAAAGATGTTATTATCCACTGTATAAGATAGCTATCCAACCAAAGGTAATAGTCTTCAGCATAACACGTAATTATCCAACATAACACTGTTATATAGCATATCACGTTACTAAAGAACGTCAGGTATTATTGCCTGTCGCGTCGAGTAACGACACTAATAGCAGTGTGATTACAATTCATTGTAACACGTTATTAGCAATAACACTACAGTGTAAGACGTTATTATTTAACAAGATGAGAAAATTTGTTCATCGTAATACGTTACTGTCCACCATTACTTATTACTATCCAAAACACGTCACAATCCTCCATAACACGGCATTACTCTCCACCATAACCTGTTGCTCCACACTATAAACCGTTACTGTCCAACATTTCACCTCTACCCGACATGACAACATAACCCAGCGTGACAACACAACCCGGCGAGACAACACAACCCAGCGTGACAACACAATTGAGCGTGACAACACAACCCGGCGTGACAACACAACCCAGCGTGACAACACAACCAGGCTCGAATTAACAACCCAGCGTGACAACACAACCAGGTTGAATAAACAACCCAGCGTGACAACACAATCAAGTTTGACAACACAATCCGGGTGCTGCACTTTGGGAAATACTACCGGTATCACCCGTCATATTTTTTTTTCCTCTTGGATTAGGCGGGTGACTCACACCCAGCCACACCCTGCCAGCCGCTCCGCTCTCAATACTGTACTGTCATCTGCCTCGGAACCTGATTTTCGGTTCAACATTTGGAAGTCATCTTTGACATGGTGGTTTTTATGTGAGTGTGCTAGAGGGGCTTTTGCACATAAGTTTTTTCTTATTTTATTTTGATAAGTAATAAATATATTTGCACAGTTAAGTGGTGTTTTGTCGTTGTAATGTTGTTTATCGGTTCAATGGTGATGAAAACGATATGTCTGTCCATAAAACTCGTTAATGTATTAACTGATGTACATTCAGATTTAGCATACGTGTAAAATACAGTATTAATCTTGACGTCTGTATAAAACATTATCAGAATTAAAAAGATATGGCCGCCAGGGCAGCCGAGACGGCAGGGCACTAATGGAGAACTTGTAAGGCTGCCGACTAAGCCTACTTCACTTGTTATGAGCACCTCAGCACAGAACATCATTAGTGTAAAAAAAAAATTTCGCAACTGTCCTTTTTTAAATGTGTTGGATGATTTGAATTTATCAGTTAGATTTTCCAACAGGTTAGTGATTCACTATGTTTACACTACAGGGTTTCTTTTGATATACAGGGCATTACAAAGACAGTATAATCTTAGTGGCATTTTTGTTTAGTGTATTTTTTATTGCTTTTGTGGCTACACCGACGCCGTCTCTTCAGCAGTTAATTGAGGTAAAACACCACTTTTTTAAAAGCAATATTTATAAATACATATTTATAAGATATGTAACTAAGGTATATTTATTTTTAACGTGTCATTAGAAGTGTTGCACTTGAATGACGTGTCAGAATTATATTTTTATCCATGATCATGTTGCCACAATTGTTGGATAACTTATTTACACGCCTGATTAAACTAATGACCTAATGGCCACTCACTGGAGGTGGCCATGTCGAGCCAGGGGCTTGTGTACAATTTTGAAACAATTTAGAGTCTTATCGGTAATATTTCAATTAGTTTTATCAAATTATCACCAGGATTTTGAGGGAAATAAGTAATGCATCTGCTGATATTTAAGTTTAATTTAACTAGATTTTTTTTTCAAAACGAATTACAATACTTTGTCTGTTTAGCATGTAATTTATATATATATATATATATATATATATATATATATATATGTGTGTGCAGGGAGGCCAAGTTATATAGGCTTTGGGTAGAGTTCCCTTAACTTGGCTTATATATAAATAAGTTAAGGGGTTAAGTTACAAACCCAAAATGGTCTTTTCTCCATTTATTTGTAAAACAATATTGGTCACAGTCTATTTGTATATTAACCGTAATTAACACTGTAAGCTGTGAGTGTTAGTTAAGGAGAGGGCTCAGTTTGACTGAGTTTTGATCACCCGTCCGATTCTCGTAAGACTCAAGTGAATACTGGTGCTGTGAGGGGACGCTCTGAAGGAGAGCCTGGGCTAACCCTACATTCTCAAGGTCGGCTTACTGATCGAGGAATTTCCCTTCACGTGAACAGCACATGGCACCTCACAGCTTATGGAAAATTACATTAGGGTGATTGGATTATATAAACTAAATGTATTAACCCAAATTTATTTAATTGTTATTGCCATGAGACAGGGGCTATTACAAAGTGAACAGCACGAGAATCAGATTTATAATGCGGAAAGTCCTGAAGAGCTGTTCAAATTGTCTCGAGACTGACAAATTCTCTTTAACATTACGAAAAACAAGACCCTACACGTGAGATAACAATCTTAATCACGTCTATTCTGTTAATAACACTTTCCTGGATACTAACGAGAAGGAAAAACATCTAGACGTTGTGATGGGTCATTCACTGGGGGGTGGCGCAACAAGTGGGGGCAGCAGTGAGAAAAGAAGCCGAAATTTGGGAATTATAAGGAGTACCTTTGAATACAAATATAGGGAAATGCTTCTTTAAATGTACAGATCTCACGTACAGTACGTCCCAGTCGATGAGGTCACTGTAAACAGGCCCCTACCTCCAGAAAGACCTAACATCCCAAGAAAATGTGCGACACAGAGCAACCAAGATGATGCCGGAACTATGTCATCTCTATTATCCAAGTAGACTGAAGGCCTTACGACTAACAACTCTTCAGACAAGACACAGTAGGGTAGATTTCACAGAAACATTCAAAATCCTGAATGGGGTGGAAAATGTGAACTCGGGACATTTCTTTGTGATGTCATGCACCAACAACACGAGGGGAGATACTGTAACTACAAACTCGTCAAGCATAAGGAAATACTTTTTCACATAGAGTGTGGTAAATCTTTGCAATACTCTACCAGATCAATCTGCGGAATCGAGAACAGTACTGGACTTCAAAATATCCCTTGTGAATAAACAAAACCATTGAAAACAATAGAGGGATCCTGCACAGGCAACTGGTGTTCTTCCCTAGGCATGACCGCCTCTAGTGGGTGGCTATTAGGTAAATCAGGTAGATTAAAATTCGTCGTAATTGCGGATGTAAAACGCATTTATCGTTTTGCCTAATAATTACGCTGAGAATCTACCTTGATTATCTACATTACCTTAGCATCGGTTACGAGACAATATTAAAAAAAAATCCAAAGTATAATACTCTCTACTCTGTGTTTGGAGGAGCGGTGGCAGGACAGTAGGACCTGGAGGAGGGGTGGCAGGACAGTAGGACCTGGAGGAGGGGTGGCAGGACAGTAGGACCTGGAGGAGGGGTGGCAGGACAGTAGGACCTGGAGGAGGGGTGGCAGGACAGTAGGACCTGGAGGAGGGGTGGCAGGACAGTAGGACCTGGAGGAGGGGTGGCAGGACAGTAGGACCTGGAGGAGGGGTGGCAGGACAGTAGGACCTGGAGGAGGGGTGGCAGGACAGTAGGACCTGGAGGAGGGGTGGCAGGACAGTAGGACCTGGAGGAGGGGTGGCAGGACAGTAGGACCTGGAGGAGGGGTGGCAGGACAGTAGGACCTGGAGGAGCGGTGGCAGGACAGTAGGACCTGGAGGAGCGGTGGCAGGACAGTAGGACCTGGAGGAGCGGTGGCAGGACAGTAGGACCTGGAGGAGGGGTGGCAGGACAGTAGGACCTGGAGGAGGGGTGGCAGGACAGTAGGACCTGGAGGAGGGGTGGCAGGACAGTAGGACCTGGAGGAGGGGTGGCAGGACAGTAGGACCTGGAGGAGGGGTGGCAGGACAGTAGGACCTGGAGGAGCGGTGGCAGGACAGTAGGACCTGGAGGAGGGGTGGCAGGACAGTAGGACCTGGAGGAGGGGTGGCAGGACAGTAGGACCTGGAGGAGGGGTGGCAGGACAGTAGGACCTGGAGGAGGGGTGGCAGGACAGTAGGACCTGGAGGAGGGGTGGCAGGACAGTAGGACCTGGAGGAGGGGTGGCAGGACAGTAGGACCTGGAGGAGGGGTGGCAGGACAGTAGGACCTGGAGGAGGGGTGGCAGGACAGTAGGACCTGGAGGAGGGGTGGCAGGACAGTAGGACCTGGAGGAGGGGTGGCAGGACAGTAGGACCTGGAGGAGGGGTGGCAGGACAGTAGGACCTGGAGGAGGGGTGGCAGGACAGTAGGACCTGGAGGAGGGGTGGCAGGACAGTAGGACCTGGAGGAGGGGTGGCAGGACAGTAGGACCTGGAGGAGGGGTGGCAGGACAGTAGGACCTGGAGGAGGGGTGGCAGGACAGTAGGACCTGGAGGAGCGGTGGCAGGACAGTAGGACCTGGAGGAGCGGTGGCAGGACAGTAGGACCTGGAGGAGGGGTGGCAGGACAGTAGGACCTGGAGGAGGGGTGGCAGGACAGTAGGACCTGGAGGAGGGGTGGCAGGACAGTAGGACCTGGAGGAGGGGTGGCAGGACAGTAGGACCTGGAGGAGGGGTGGCAGGACAGTAGGACCTGGAGGAGGGGTGGCAGGACAGTAGGACCTGGAGGAGGGGTGGCAGGACAGTAGGACCTGGAGGAGGGGTGGCAGGACAGTAGGACCTGGAGGAGGGGTGGCAGGACAGTAGGACCTGGAGGAGGGGTGGCAGGACAGTAGGACCTGGAGGAGGGAGGCAGGACAGTAGGACCTGGAGGAGGGGTGGCAGGACAGTAGGACCTGGAGGAGGGGTGGCAGGACAGTAGGACCTGGAGGAGGGGTGGCAGGACAGTAGGACCTGGAGGAGGGGTGGCAGGACAGTAGGACCTGGAGGAGGGGTGGCAGGACAGTAGGACCTGGAGGAGGGGTGGCAGGACAGTAGGACCTGGAGGAGGGGTGGCAGGACAGTAGGACCTGGAGGAGGGGTGGCAGGACAGTAGGACCTGGAGGAGGGGTGGCAGGACAGTAGGACCTGGAGGAGGGGTGGCAGGACAGTAGGACCTGGAGGAGGGGTGGCAGGACAGTAGGACCTGGAGGAGGGGTGGCAGGACAGTAGGACCTGGAGGAGGGGTGGCAGGACAGTAGGACCTGGAGGAGGGGTGGCAGGACAGTAGGACCTGGAGGAGGGGTGGCAGGACAGTAGGACCTGGAGGAGGGGTGGCAGGACAGTAGGACCTGGAGGAGGGGTGGCAGGACAGTAGGACCTGGAGGAGGGGTGGCAGGACAGTAGGACCTGGAGGAGGGGTGGCAGGACAGTAGGACCTGGAGGAGGGGTGGCAGGACAGTAGGACCTGGAGGAGGGGTGGCAGGACAGTAGGACCTGGAGGAGGGGTGGCAGGACAGTAGGACCTGGAGGAGGGTGGCAGGACAGTAGGACCTGGAGGAGGGGTGGCAGGACAGTAGGACCTGGAGGAGGGGTGGCAGGACAGTAGGACCTGGAGGAGGGGTGGCAGGACAGTAGGACCTGGAGGAGGGGTGGCAGGACAGTAGGACCTGGAGGAGGGGTGGCAGGACAGTAGGACCTGGAGGAGGGGTGGCAGGCCAGTAGGACCTGGAGGAGGGGTGGCAGCACAGTAGGACCTGGAGGAGGGGTGGCAGGACAGTAGGACCAGGAAGAGGGGTGGCAGGACAGTAGGACCTGGAGGAGGGGTGGCAGGACAGTAGGACCTGGAGGAGGGTGGCAGGACAGTAGGACCTGGAGGAGGGGTGGCAGGACAGTAGGGCCTGGAGGAGGGGTGGCAGGACAGTAGGACCTGGAGGAGGGGTGGCAGGACAGTAGGACCTCGAGGAGGGGTGGCAGGACAGTAGGACCTGGAGGAGGGGTGGCAGGACAGTAGGACCTGGAGGAGGGGTGGCAGGACAGTAGGACCTGGAGGAGGGGTGGCAGGACAGTAGTACCTGGAGGAGGGGTGGCAGGACAGTAGTACCTGGAGGAGGGGTGGCAGGACAGTAGGACCTGGAGGAGGGGTGGCAGGACAGTAGGACCTGGAGGAGGGGTGGCAGGACAGTAGGGCCTGGAGGAGGGGTGGCAGGACAGTAGGACCTGGAGGAGGGGTGGCAGGACAGTAGGACCTGGAGGAGGGGTGGCAGGACAGTAGGACCTGGAGGGGGGGTGGTAGGACAGTAGGACCTGGAGGAGGGGTGGCAGGATAGTAGGACCTGAAGGAGGGGTGGCAGGACAGTAGTACCTGGAGGAGGGGTGGCAGGACAGTAATACCTGGAGGAGGGGTGGCAGGACAGTAGAACCTGGAAGAGGCGTGGCAGGGCAGTAGGACCTGGAGGAGGGGTGGCAGGGCAGTAGGACCTGGAGGAGGGGTGGCAGGACAGTAGGACCTGGAGGAGGGGTGGCAGGACAGTAGGACCTGGAGCAGGGGTGGCAGGACAGTAGGACCTGGAGGAGGGGTGGCAGGACAGTAGGACCTGGAGCAGGGGTGGCAGGACAGTAGTACCTGGAGGAGGGGTGGCAGGACAGTAGAACCTGGAGAGGGTGGCAGGGCAGTAGGACCTGGAGGAGGGGTGGCAGGGCAGTAGGACCTGGAGGAAGGGTGGCAGGGCAGTAGGACCTGGAGGAGGGGTGGCAGGACAATAGGACCTGGAGCAGGGGTGGCAGGACAGTAGGACCAGGAGGAGGGGTGGCAGGACAGTAGGACCTGGAGCAGGGGTGGCAGGGCAGTAGGACCTGGAGGAGGGGTGGCAGGACAGTAGGACCTGGAGGAGGGGTGGCAGGACAGTAGGACCTGGAGGAGGGTGGCAGGACAGTAGGACCTGGAGGAGGGGTGGCAGGACAGTAGGTCCTGGAGGAGGGGTGGCAGGACAGTAGGACCTGGAGGAGGGGTGGCAGGACAGTAGGACCTGGAGGAGGGGTGGCAGGATAGTAGGACCTGAAGGAGGGGTGGCAGGACAGTAGTACCTGGAGGAGGGGTGGCAGGACAGCAGTACCTGGAGGAGGGGTGGCAGGAAAGTAGGACCTGGAGGAGGGGTGGCAGGACAGTAGGACCTGGAGGAGGGGTGGCAGGACAGTAGGGCCTGGAGGAGGGGTGGCAGGACAGTAGGACCTGGAGGAAGGGTGGCAGGACAGTAGGACCTGGAGGAGGGGTGGCAGGACAGTAGGACCTGGAGGGGGGGTGGTAGGACAGTAGGACCTGGAGGAGGGGTGGCAGGATAGTAGGACCTGAAGGAGGGGTGGCAGGACAGTAGTACCTGGAGGAGGGGTGGCAGGACAGTAATACCTGGAGGAGGGGTGGCAGGACAGTAGAACCTGGAAGAGGCGTGGCAGGGCAGTAGGACCTGGAGGAGGGGTGGCAGGGCAGTAGGACCTGGAGGAGGGGTGGCAGGACAGTAGGACCTGGAGCAGGGGTGGCAGGACAGTAGGACCAGGAGGAGGGGTGGCAGGACAGTAGGACCTGGAGCAGGGGTGGCAGGACAGTAATACCTGGAGGAGGGGTGGCAGGACAGTAGAACCTGGAAGAGGCGTGGCAGGGCAGTAGGACCTGGAGGAGGGGTGGCAGGGCAGTAGGACCTGGAGGAAGGGTGGCAGGGCAGTAGGACCTGGAGGAGGGGTGGCAGGACAATAGGACCTGGAGCAGGGGTGGCAGGACAGTAGGACCAGGAGGAGGGGTGGCAGGACAGTAGGACCTGGAGCAGGGGTGACAGGGCAGTAGGACCTGGAGGAGGGGTGGCAGGACAGTAGAACCAGGAAGAGGGGTGGCAGGACAGTAGGACCTGGAGGAAGGGTGGCAGGACAGTAGGACCTGGAGGAGGGGTGGCAGGACAGTAGGACCTGGAGGAGGGGTGGCAGGACAGTAGAACCTGGAGGAGGGGTGGCAGTACAGTAGGACCTGGAGGATGGATGGCAGGACAGTAGGACCTGGAGGATAGACGGCAGGACTGTAGATCCAGGAGAAGGGTGGCAGGACAGTAGGACCTAGAGGAGGGGTGGCAGGACAGTAGGACCTGGAGGAGGGGTGGCAGGACAGTAGGACCTGGAGGAGGGGTGGTATGGCAGTAGGGCCTGGAGAAGGGGTGGCAGGACAGTAGGACCTGGAGGAGGGGTGGGAAGACAGTAGTACCTGGAGGAGGGGTGGCAGGACAGTAGGACCTGGAGGAGGGGTGGAGCAGGACCTGGAGGGGTGGCAGACAGTAGGACCTGGAGGAGGGGTGGCAGGACAGTAGACCTGGGAGGGTGGCAGGACAGTAGGACCTGGAGGGGGTGGCAGGACAGTAGGACCTGGAGGAGGGGTGGCAGGACAGTAGGACCTGGAGAAGGGGTGGCAGGACAGTTGGACGTGGAGGAGGGGTGGCAGGACAGTAGAACCTGGAGAAGGGGTGGCAGGACAGTAGGACCTGGGGGAGGGGTGGCAGGACAGTAGGACCTGGAGGAGGGGTGGCAGGGCAGTAGTTGGTGGAGGAGGGGTGGCAGGACAGTAGGGCCTGGAGGAGGGGTGGCAGGAGTAGGTACTGGAGGAGGGGTGGCAGGACTGTAGGTGCTGCAGGTGGGGTGGCAGGTGTAGGTGCTGGAGGAGGGGTGGCAGGACAGTAGGACCTGGAGGAGGGGTGGCAGGACAGTAGGACCTGGAGGAGGGGTGGCAGGACAGTAGGACCTGGAGCAGGGGTGGCAGGACAGTAGGACCTAGAGGAGGGGTGGCAGCACAGTAGGTGCTGGAGGAGGGGTGGCAGGGAAGTAGGTGCTGGAGGAGGGGTGGCAGGACAGTAGGACCTGGAGGAGGGGTGGTATGGCAGTAGGGCCTGGAGAAGGGGTGGTAAGGCAGCAGGACCTGGAGAAGGGGTGGTAAGACAGTAGTACCTGGAGGAGGGGTGGCAGGACAGTAGGACCTGGTGGAGGGGTGGTAAGACAGTAGGACCTGGAGGAGGGGTAGCAGAATAGTAGGACCTGGAGGAGGGGTGGCAGGACAGTATGACCAGGAGGAGGGGTGGCAGGACAGTAGGACCTGGAGCAGGGGTGGCAGGATAGTAGGACCTGAAGGAGGGGTGGCAGGACAGTAGAACCTGGAGGAGTGGTGGCAGGACTGTAGGTGCTGCAGGTGGGGTGGCAGGAGTAGGTGCTGGAGGAGGGGTGGCAGGGCAGTAGGACCTGGAGGAGGGGTGGCAGGACAGTAGGACCTGGAGGAGGGGTGGCAGGACAGTAGGACCTGGAGCAGGGGTGGCAGGACAGTAGGACCTGGAGGAGGGGTGGCAGCACAGTAGAACCTGGAGGAGGGGTGGCAGGACAGTAGGACCTGGAGGATGGATGGCAGGACAGTAGGACCTGGAGGATAGACGGCAGGACAGTAGATCCTGGAGAAGGGTGGCAGGACAGTAGGACCTAGAGGTGAGGTGGCAGGAGAGTAGGACCTGGAGGAGGGGTGGCAGGACAGTAGGACCTAGCGGAGGGGTGGTATGGCAGTAGGGCCTGGAGAAGGGGTGGTAAGGCAGCAGGACCTGGAGAAGGGGTGGTAAGACAGTAGTACCTGGAGGAGGAGTGGCAGGACAGTAGGACCTGGAGAAAGGATGGTAAGACAGTAGGACCTGAAGAAGGGGTGGCAGGACAGTTGGACGTGGAGGAGGGGGTGGCAGGACAGTAGGATCTGGAGGAGGGGTGGCAGGACAGTAGGACCTGGAGAAGGGGTGGCAGGACAGTTGGACGTGGAGGAGGGGTGGCAGGACAGTAGAACCTGGAGAAGGGGTGGCAGGACATAGGAACTGGAGGAGGGGTGGCAGGACAGTAGGACCTGGAGGAGGGGTGGCAGGGTAGTAGTTGGTGGAGGAGGGGTGGCAGGACAGTAGGGCCTGGAGGAGGGGTGGCAGGAGTAGGTACTGGAGGAGGGGTGGCAGGACTGTAGGTGCTGCAGGTGGGGTGGCAGGAGTAGGTGCTGGAGGAGGGGTAGCAGGACAGTAGGACCTGGAGGAGGGGTGGCAGGACAGTAGGACCTGGAGGAGGGGTGGCAGGACAGTAGAACCTGGAGGAGGGGTGGCAGGACAGTAGGACCTGGAGGATGGATGGCAG
The DNA here is from genome assembly GCA_958450375.1 of Homarus gammarus. NCBI lineage: Eukaryota > Metazoa > Arthropoda > Malacostraca > Decapoda > Nephropidae > Homarus > Homarus gammarus. The sequence goes on along the minus strand of CAUDMG010001794.1, from coordinate 1,267,316 downwards.
GACAGTAGGACCTGGAGGATAGACGGCTGGACAGTAGATCCTGGAGGAGGGTGGCAAGACAGTAGGACCTAGAGGTGGGGTGGCAGGACAGTAGGACCTGGAGGAGGGGTGGCAGGACAGTAGGACCTGGAGGAGGGGTGGCAGGACAGTAGGACCTAAAGGAGGGGTGGTATGGCAGTAGGGCCTGGAGAAGGGGTGGTAAGATAGTAGTACCTGGAGGAGGGGTGGCAGGACAGTAGGACCTGGAGGAGGGGTGGCAGGACAGTAGAACCTGGAGGAGGGGTGGCAGGACAGTAGGACCTGGAGGATGGATGGCAGGACAGTAGGACCTGGAGGAAGGGTGACAGGACAGTAGGACCTAGAGGTGGGGTGGCAGGGACAGTAGGACCTGGAGGAGGGGTGGCAGGACAGTAGGACCTGGAGGAGGGGTGGTATGGCAGTAGGGCCTGGAGAAGGGGTGGTAAGGCAGCAGGACCTGGAGAAGGGGTGGTAAGACAGTAGGACCTGGAGGAGGGGTGGCAGGACAGTAGGTGCTGGAGGAGGGGTGGCAGGGCAGTAGGGGCTGGAGGAGGGGTGTCAGGACAGTAGGACCTGGAGGAGGGGTGGCAGGACAGTAGGACCTGGAGGAGGGGTGGCAGGACAGTAGGACCTAGAGGTGGGGTGGCAGGGACAGTAGGACCTGGAGGAGGGGTGGCAGGACAGTAGGACCTAGAGGAGGGGTGGCAGGACAGTAGGTGCTGGAGGAGGGGTGGCAGGGAAGTAGGTGCTGGAGGAGGGGTGGCAGGACAGTAGGACCTGGAGGAGGGGTGGTATGGCAGTAGGGCCTGGAGAAGGGGTGGTAAGGCAGCAGGACCTGGAGAAGGGGTGGTAAGACAGTAGTACCTGGAGGAGGGGTGGCAGGACAGTAGGACCTGGTGGAGGGGTGGTAAGACAGTAGGACCTGGAGGAGGGGTAGCAGGACAGTAGGTGCTGGAGGAGGGGTGGCAGGGCAGTAGGTGCTGGAGTAGGGGTGTCAGGACAGTAGGACCTGGAGGAGGGGTGGCAGGACAGTAGGACCTGGAGGAGGGGTGGCAGGACAGTATGACCAGGAGGAGGGGTGGTAGGACAGTAGGACCTGGAGCAGGGGTGGCAGGATAGTAGGACCTGAAGGAGGGGTGGTAGGACAGTAGTACCTGGAGGAGGGGTGGCAGGGCAGTAGGACCTGGAGGAGGGGTGGCAGGACAGTAGAACCTGGAGGAGAGGTGGCAGGGCAGTAGGACCTGGAGGAAGGGTGGCAGGGCAGTAGGACCTGGAGGAGGGGTAGCAGGACAATAGGTGCTGGAGGAGGGGTGGCAGGACAGTAGGACCTGGAGGAGGGGTGGCAGGACAGTAGGTGCTGGAGGAGGGGTGGCAGGACAGTAGGACCTGGAGGAGGGATGGCAGGACAGTAGGACCTGGAGGAGGGGTGGCAGGACAGTAGGACCTGGAGGCGGGGTGGCAGGACAGTAGGTGCTGGAGGAGGGGTGGCAGGGAAGTAGGTGCTGGAGGAGGGGTGGCAGGACAGTAGGACCTGGAGGAGGGGTGGCAGGACAGTAGGACCTGGATGAGGGATGGCAGGACAGTAGGTCCTGGAGGAGGGGTGGCAGGACAGTAGGACCTTGCGGAGGGGTGGCAGGACAGTAGTACCTGGAGGAGGGGTGGCAGGACAGTTGGAATGGAGGAGGGGTGGCAGGACAGTAGGACCTGGAGGAGGGGTGGCAGGGCAGTAGGTTGTGGAGGAGGGGTTGCAGGACAGTAGGGCCTGGAGGAGGGGTGGCAGGAGTAGGTACTGGAGGAGGGGTGGCAGGGCTGTAGGTGCTGCAGGTGGGGTGGCAGGAGTAGGTGCTGGAGGAGGGGTGGCAGGACAGTAGGACCTGGAGGAGGGTTGGCAGGACAGTAGGACCTAGCGGAGGGGTGGTATGGCAGTAGGGCCTGGAGAAGGGGTGGTAAGGCAGCAGGACCTGGAGAAGGGGTGGTAAGACAGTAGTACCTGGAGGAGGAGTGGCAGGACAGTAGGACCTGGAGAAAGGATGGTAAGACAGTAGGACCTGAAGAAGGGGTGGCAGGACAGTTGGACGTGGAGGAGGGGGTGGCAGGACAGTAGGATCTGGAGGAGGGGTGGCAGGACAGTAGGACCTGGAGAAGGGGTGGCAGGACAGTTGGACGTGGAGGAGGGGTGGCAGGACAGTAGAACCTGGAGAAGGGGTGGCAGGACATAGGAACTGGAGGAGGGGTGGCAGGACAGTAGGACCTGGAGGAGGGGTGGCAGGGTAGTAGTTGGTGGAGGAGGGGTGGCAGGACAGTAGGGCCTGGAGGAGGGGTGGCAGGAGTAGGTACTGGAGGAGGGGTGGCAGGACTGTAGGTGCTGCAGGTGGGGTGGCAGGAGTAGGTGCTGGAGGAGGGGTAGCAGGACAGTAGGACCTGGAGGAGGGGTGGCAGGACAGTAGGACCTGGAGGAGGGGTGGCAGGACAGTAGAACCTGGAGGAGGGGTGGCAGGACAGTAGGACCTGGAGGATGGATGGCAGGACAGTAGGACCTGGAGGATAGACGGCTGGACAGTAGATCCTGGAGGAGGGTGGCAAGACAGTAGGACCTAGAGGTGGGGTGGCAGGACAGTAGGACCTGGAGGAGGGGTGGCAGGACAGTAGGACCTGGAGGAGGGGTGGCAGGACAGTAGGACCTAAAGGAGGGGTGGTATGGCAGTAGGGCCTGGAGAAGGGGTGGTAAGATAGTAGTACCTGGAGGAGGGGTGGCAGGACAGTAGGACCTGGAGGAGGGGTGGCAGGACAGTAGAACCTGGAGGAGGGGTGGCAGGACAGTAGGACCTGGAGGATGGATGGCAGGACAGTAGGACCTGGAGGAAGGGTGACAGGACAGTAGGACCTAGAGGTGGGGTGGCAGGGACAGTAGGACCTGGAGGAGGGGTGGCAGGACAGTAGGACCTGGAGGAGGGGTGGTATGGCAGTAGGTCCTGGAGAAGGGGTGGTAAGGCAGCAGGACCTGGAGAAGGGGTGGTAAGACAGTAGGACCTGGAGGAGGGGTGGCAGGACAGTAGGTGCTGGAGGAGGGGTGGCAGGGCAGTAGGGGCTGGAGGAGGGGTGTCAGGACAGTAGGACCTGGAGGAGGGGTGGCAGGACAGTAGGACCTGGAGGAGGGGTGGCAGGACAGTAGGACCTAGAGGTGGGGTGGCAGGGACAGTAGGACCTGGAGGAGGGGTGGCAGGACAGTAGGACCTAGAGGAGGGGTGGCAGGACAGTAGGTGCTGGAGGAGGGGTGGCAGGGAAGTAGGTGCTGGAGGAGGGGTGGCAGGACAGTAGGACCTGGAGGAGGGGTGGTATGGTAGTAGGGCCTGGAGAAGGGGTGGTAAGGCAGCAGGACCTGGAGAAGGGGTGGTAAGACAGTAGTACCTGGAGGAGGGGTGGCAGGACAGTAGGACCTGGTGGAGGGGTGGTAAGACAGTAGGACCTGGAGGAGGGGTAGCAGGACAGTAGGTGCTGGAGGAGGGGTGGCAGGGCAGTAGGTGCTGGAGGAGGGGTGTCAGGACAGTAGGACCTGGAGGAGGGGTGGCAGGACAGTAGGACCTGGAGGAGGGGTGGCAGGACAGTATGACCAGGAGGAGGGGTGGTAGGACAGTAGGAGCTGGAGCAGGGGTGGCAGGATAGTAGGACCTGAAGGAGGGGTGGTAGGACAGTAGTACCTGGAGGAGGGGTGGCAGGGCAGTAGGACCTGGAGGAGGGGTGGCAGGACAGTAAAACCTGGAGGAGAGGTGGCAGGGCAGTAGGACCTGGAGGAAGGGTGGCAGGGCAGTAGGACCTGGAGGAGGGGTAGCAGGACAATAGGTGCTGGAGGAGGGGTGGCAGGACAGTAGGACCTGGAGGAGGGGTGGCAGGACAGTAGGACCTGGAGGAGGGATGGCAGGACAGTAGGACCTGGAGGAGGGGTGGCAGGACAGTAGGACCTGGAGGCGGGGTGGCAGGACAGTAGGTGCTGGAGGAGGGGTGGCAGGGAAGTAGGTGCTGGAGGAGGGGTGGCAGGACAGTAGGACCTGGAGGAGGGGTGGCAGGACAGTAGGACCTGGATGAGGGATGGCAGGACAGTAGGTCCTGGAGGAGGGGTGGCAGGACAGTAGGACCTTGCGGAGGGGTGGCAGGACAGTAGTACCTGGAGGAGGGGTGGCAGGACAGTAGAACCTGGAGGAGTGGTGGCAGGACTGTAGGTGCTGCAGGTGGGGTGGCAGGAGTAGGTGCTGGAGGAGGGGTGGCAGGGCAGTAGGACCTGGAGGAGGGGTGGCAGGACAGTAGGACCTGGAGGAGGGGTGGCAGGACAGTAGGACCTGGAGCAGGGGTGGCAGGACAGTAGGACCTGGAGGAGGGGTGGCAGCACAGTAGAACCTGGAGGAGGGGTGGCAGGACAGTAGGACCTGGAGGATGGATGGCAGGACAGTAGGACCTGGAGGATAGACGGCAGGACAGTAGATCCTGGAGAAGGGTGGCAGGACAGTAGGACCTAGAGGTGAGGTGGCAGGAGAGTAGGACCTGGAGGAGGGGTGGCAGGACAGTAGGACCTAGCGGAGGGGTGGTATGGCAGTAGGGCCTGGAGAAGGGGTGGTAAGGCAGCAGGACCTGGAGAAGGGGTGGTAAGACAGTAGTACCTGGAGGAGGAGTGGCAGGACAGTAGGACCTGGAGAAAGGATGGTAAGACAGTAGGACCTGAAGAAGGGGTGGCAGGACAGTTGGACGTGGAGGAGGGGGTGGCAGGACAGTAGGATCTGGAGGAGGGGTGGCAGGACAGTAGGACCTGGAGAAGGGGTGGCAGGACAGTTGGACGTGGAGGAGGGGTGGCAGGACAGTAGAACCTGGAGAAGGGGTGGCAGGACATAGGAACTGGAGGAGGGGTGGCAGGACAGTAGGACCTGGAGGAGGGGTGGCAGGGTAGTAGTTGGTGGAGGAGGGGTGGCAGGACAGTAGGGCCTGGAGGAGGGGTGGCAGGAGTAGGTACTGGAGGAGGGGTGGCAGGACTGTAGGTGCTGCAGGTGGGGTGGCAGGAGTAGGTGCTGGAGGAGGGGTAGCAGGACAGTAGGACCTGGAGGAGGGGTGGCAGGACAGTAGGACCTGGAGGAGGGGTGGCAGGACAGTAGAACCTGGAGGAGGGGTGGCAGGACAGTAGGACCTGGAGGATGGATGGCAGGACAGTAGGACCTGGAGGATAGACGGCTGGACAGTAGATCCTGGAGGAGGGTGGCAAGACAGTAGGACCTAGAGGTGGGGTGGCAGGACAGTAGGACCTGGAGGAGGGGTGGCAGGACAGTAGGACCTGGAGGAGGGGTGGCAGGACAGTAGGACCTAAAGGAGGGGTGGTATGGCAGTAGGGCCTGGAGAAGGGGTGGTAAGATAGTAGTACCTGGAGGAGGGGTGGCAGGACAGTAGGACCTGGAGGAGGGGTGGCAGGACAGTAGAACCTGGAGGAGGGGTGGCAGGACAGTAGGACCTGGAGGATGGATGGCAGGACAGTAGGACCTGGAGGAAGGGTGACAGGACAGTAGGACCTAGAGGTGGGGTGGCAGGGACAGTAGGACCTGGAGGAGGGGTGGCAGGACAGTAGGACCTGGAGGAGGGGTGGTATGGCAGTAGGGCCTGGAGAAGGGGTGGTAAGGCAGCAGGACCTGGAGAAGGGGTGGTAAGACAGTAGGACCTGGAGGAGGGGTGGCAGGACAGTAGGTGCTGGAGGAGGGGTGGCAGGGCAGTAGGGGCTGGAGGAGGGGTGTCAGGACAGTAGGACCTGGAGGAGGGGTGGCAGGACAGTAGGACCTGGAGGAGGGGTGGCAGGACAGTAGGACCTAGAGGTGGGGTGGCAGGGACAGTAGGACCTGGAGGAGGGGTGGCAGGACAGTAGGACCTAGAGGAGGGGTGGCAGGACAGTAGGTGCTGGAGGAGGGGTGGCAGGGAAGTAGGTGCTGGAGGAGGGGTGGCAGGACAGTAGGACCTGGAGGAGGGGTGGTATGGTAGTAGGGCCTGGAGAAGGGGTGGTAAGGCAGCAGGACCTGGAGAAGGGGTGGTAAGACAGTAGTACCTGGAGGAGGGGTGGCAGGACAGTAGGACCTGGTGGAGGGGTGGTAAGACAGTTGGACCTGGAGGAGGGGTAGCAGGACAGTAGGTGCTGGAGGAGGGGTGGCAGGGCAGTAGGTGCTGGAGGAGGGGTGTCAGGACAGTAGGACCTGGAGGAGGGGTGGCAGGACAGTAGGACCTGGAGGAGGGGTGGCAGGACAGTATGACCAGGAGGAGGGGTGGTAGGACAGTAGGAGCTGGAGCAGGGGTGGCAGGATAGTAGGACCTGAAGGAGGGGTGGTAGGACAGTAGTACCTGGAGGAGGGGTGGCAGGGCAGTAGGACCTGGAGGAGGGGTGGCAGGACAGTAAAACCTGGAGGAGAGGTGGCAGGGCAGTAGGACCTGGAGGAAGGGTGGCAGGGCAGTAGGACCTGGAGGAGGGGTAGCAGGACAATAGGTGCTGGAGGAGGGGTGGCAGGACAGTAGGACCTGGAGGAGGGGTGGCAGGACAGTAGGTGCTGGAGGAGGGGTGGCAGGACAGTAGGACCTGGAGGAGGGATGGCAGGACAGTAGGACCTGGAGGAGGGGTGGCAGGACAGTAGGACCTGGAGGCGGGGTGGCAGGACAGTAGGTGCTGGAGGAGGGGTGGCAGGGAAGTAGGTGCTGGAGGAGGGGTGGCAGGACAGTAGGACCTGGAGGAGGGGTGGCAGGACAGTAGGACCTGGATGAGGGATGGCAGGACAGTAGGTCCTGGAGGAGGGGTGGCAGGACAGTAGGACCTTGCGGAGGGGTGGCAGGACAGTAGTACCTGGAGGAGGGGTGGCAGGACAGTTGGAATGGAGGAGGGGTGGCAGGACAGTAGGACCTGGAGGAGGGGTGGCAGGGCAGTAGGTTGTGGAGGAGGGGTTGCAGGACAGTAGGGCCTGGAGGAGGGGTGGCAGGAGTAGGTACTGGAGGAGGGGTGGCAGGGCTGTAGGTGCTGCAGGTGGGGTGGCAGGAGTAGGTGCTGGAGGAGGGGTGGCAGGACAGTAGGACCTGGTGGAGGGGTGGCAGGACAGTAGGACCTGGAGCAGGGGTGGCAGGACAGTAGGACCTGGAGGAGGGGTGGCAGGACAGTAGAACCTGGAGGAGGGGTGGCAGGACAGTAGGACCTGGAGGTTGGATGGCAGGACAGTAGGACCTGGAGGATAGACGGCAGGACAGTAGATCCTGGAGGAGTGTGGCAGGACAGTAGTTCCTAGAGGTGGGGTGGCAGGACAGTAGGACGTGGAGGAGGGGTGGCAGGACAGTAAGACCTAGAGGAGGGGTGGTATGGCAGTAGGGCCTGGAGAAGGGGTGGTAAGGCAGCAGGACCTGGAGAAGGGGTGGTAAGACAGTTGTTCCTGGAGGAGGGGTGGCAGGACAGTAGGACCTGGTGGAGGGGTGGTAAGACAGTAGGACCTGGAGAAGGGGTGGCAGGACAGTAGAACCTGGAGGAGGGGTGGCAGGGCAGTAGGACCTGGTGGAGGGGTGGTAAGACAGTAGAACCTGGAGAAGGGGTGGCAGGACAGTAGGACCTGGAGAAGGGGTGGCAGGACAGTAGGACCTTAGAGGAGGGGTGGTAGGACAGTAGGACCTGGAGGAGGGGTGGCAGGACAGTAGGACCTGGAGGAGGGGTGGCAGGACAGTAGGACCTGGAGGAGGGGTGGTAAGACAGTAGGACCTGGAGGAGGGGTGGCAGGGCAGTAGGACCTAGAGGAGGGGTGGCAGGACAGCTGGACGTGGAGGAGGGGTGGCAGGACAGTAGGACCTGGAGGAGGGGTGGTAAGACAGTAGTACCTGGAGGAGGGGTGGTAGGACAGTTGGACCTGGAGGAGGGGTGGCAGGACAGTAGGACCTAGATGAGGGGTGGCAGGACAGTAGGACCTGTAAGAGGGGATGGCAGGACAGTAGGACCTAGAGGAGGGATGGCAGGACAGTAGGACCTGGAAGAGGGGGTGGCAGGGCAGTTGGACTTGGAGGAGGGTTGGTAAGACAGTAGGACCTGGCGAAGGGATGGCAGGACAGTAGGACCTGGAAGAAGGGTGGGAGGACAGTAAGACCTGGAGAAGGGGTGGCAAGACAGTAGGATCAGCAAGGGAAATCGGTGCGGAAAGATGTAATGTGGGAGAAGAGCGGCAGGTCAAGAGAAAGTGAAGGAGGTGGAAGGGAGGGTAGGACGGTAAGCATAGGTTACAAGTCATAGGAGTTCAGAAAGTGGAGGAGGGGTCAGATGATCGGTGGGTCTGCGACGGTGGAAGTGGGGGGGGGAGAGGGGAGGGAGACTTTAGAATGAAAAAACGACTTGTGGGAGCAATTAACATAAAGGTGAGGGGGAAGAGGGCATGCATACAACCACCCACCACCGTAGGACAAGAAGGAGGGGGTATCTGCTGTGCTCTTTAGAGAGCGCTACGACTATCAAAACGCGGACAAAGTCTTTTGTGGCCTAACTTCCAAATGTGTAATTGTAGGGTGGAAGGCAACGCTAGGCACTGATGACTGCTTGTACTCGTGAATTTTTTTATGGTAGGAACTGCGTGAGTCTACATCTTGGCGAGGCACAAACTATATGACACTTCGAGAGGCACAGTTGTGGAAAAAAGTCCTGTCAATCCCCCGTCTCATCCATGAACCCTGAGACTCATGAACTTCTGAATCCGAGACATCACACGACCCAGTGCGCCATCTATGGGCTTAACAATGTGTGTGATGTCTCGGATTCACAAGTAATTCATGTTAAGATTTAGTATTATGGAACTTCAGATAAAAAAAAAAATGTCTTATTCATCGGTTGTGCCAAGGTAAAATCTATACACACCCTTACAGTGAACTTCAGAAGCAAGATTGTGTCTTACCCATCTGACAATTAACTTCAAAATGTAAACGAAACATAATGAAATATCAAAGGCAAAATTAGCCGTAATTCATATGACCGCACAAGGAGACAGAGAGACTGCAGCTGTTGCCGAATGTAATTTATATCAAGGTGATGTCTTTTAGAAACATGTGATATTTACAGTACTGAAAGTTTAAAAGCTAATCACACATTATCCAAGGAAAGCAAGTTAGACTGAGGTTGACCAGGCGTTGTGTGGCACCCAAAGGTCACAAGTTGTGGTCACAGTAGACCTGGGGCGTGGTTCACCCCCCTCACCCCGCCCCTCACGGAGTATCATTCCCTGTAGTCAGTTTTTTTCTAGCCTAAAAATATAACTGTATATTGTACGGTGATGTTGATTGTCTTTTTCTGTTTATTATTTCGTCATGAAACTGCCAAACGTGGGCTACAGTATCATTTTCACGCAGCAGATTTTTACGGGCTATTTCAACAAATACAGGTACAGTATATTGCTCAGGAGAGAGAACTAGTCATATTCCAAGATATAACGTACTTATTCGAGGAAGAGCTGAATACTCAACCCAAGTAAACTTAACCCAACTGAGTGTGGGAGTGCGTCGGTCGAGTGCATACAGTGCTCGTCTCCCGTTCTATGGGTCCGTGGTTTGATCCACGGGCACTCCCAGTTCACCCAGCTGTAAATGGGTACCTAAGTTTACAACTTCAGGAAGTGAATGAAGTCGAGTGCAGTACCGACCATGCTACCTCCTTATGTACTGAAGGCTTTGTATACAATGTGCTGTATCCGCACTGTCCCAAACGGGCAGTCATGCCTATGGGTCCCAAGTTCACTTTTTCACCTTTACCATAACTAAGCAAAACGTAAACATAACCTTCCCTGCAGGGCCGGATTCAGGAGTGGGCAAAGTGGGCAGCTGCCCAGGGGCCTCCACAATCTGGGGGCCTCCACATATTACAATATTTTATTTATTTGTTTATTCATTTGGATTATTTTTATTTTCATTCTTTAAAATTCATGTTTATCTATTGCATCACGTAAAACTATGTTCAGCAAGAAGCGTGATAGAAATTAGGCTAGCTACTCCTTGAAATAACTAATAACTAATAATATATTCTTTTCTGTGAAGTCTCTTGAAAATTTTTGACATGTGCGGTAGTAGATATGTCAGGGCTGGTTGACTTGAAACCACGTGAATGACTCCAGTCATGTCTCACTTTTGTGTGTGTGTGTGTGTGTGTGTTGGGAATTTGTACACTATCAATAAATATACAGTTAACTAAAAAATTCTCAATGTTCTAATTTCCTCAATATAACTGCATATGGCTTCAAAATTCTCCAAAGAAGTGTTCAAATTTCAAATTTTTCCCGGGGGTCTTACAGCGCCCCCCGGAACTCCCAGATGTTTAGGCTCGCTTCACTCGCCACCCCACCCTCTTGGGTAGTTATAATGAGGGGGGGCCTCCACAAAGAGGCTGCCCATGGGCCTCCACAGGTCTAAATCCGGCACTGCTTCCCTGGTCTAATTTAAGTAAACCCTGTGTAACTTTAAACTACAGTCGTCAAAGCCAGAGGTATATCTAGCTCCGCCTCGGGTAACTAACCACTGGTTGCTGCAGCGTTAATCTCCTCCTCACACCTAACACCTTCTTAACGCAAGTCACTCTACGGCACTCAATAATTAATTTGCTGTAAACGGAAGAATTTTTTTCTTGTCTAAGTAGTTAACCTATTTTCCTCTCAAACACGCGAAAATTTATCAGACATGTTTAAGAAATTATGATAATCACAAAATAAAACATGATGTCATGGTCAACAACACACATGACAACAGCTTACATGTTTATCTCTAAGGAGTATAACCTTTCGTCTTATCGAACCTAACTTTAACCTAAGCTAATCTCACTAAGCTGGAAATTACCAGGTGGCAAGGCAAGGCTTGTAACTAGGTCAGGGTTGTGGTGTGTGGTCATTCAGGTTACTAGTCCAGAAATAGAAAGTCAGGTCTTATATAGGTCCAGATCTAGAGGTGTCGGAGAGAGAGAGGACTGACGAAGAGGCTGACACAGACATACATTTAGTACAGTATATCCTCGAGTAAGAAGGTGCACTCAATTCTTGTTTTCCTTGCTTTCAACACATACTTCATAAAGACCAATACAAAGTTGCCATATGGGGACGGTATAGCCAGGTGAAATTACTCGTCCAAGGACGGTAGATCACCCGGCTTCAGCTGTGTTACCTCACAAATAAATTGATGAAAATAACATGAAATCAAGTACAGAAACTGCCTGTTCAGAATTACTTGTAATATATATATATATATATGTATATATATATATATATATATATATATATATATATATATATATATATATATATATATATATATATATATATATATATATATATATATATATATATATATATATATGCTGATAACCACCAGGAAAGAAGAAAACACGAAGTTCCCAAGCGCTTTCGTGTAATTCACATCTTCAGGGGTGAGTACAGACTAGATAGAGTAATGCAGAACAAGATGAATATATACAGAGGAGGGTGAGACCAGGTCCACAATGGTCAGGTAATGACCCTACTAATCTTTAAATGGCACACAACGGTTGGTGGTTGGGTCAGATGGGACAGTGACCCGCCCTCTCACCTGATCACAAATCTTCTTAATTACAAAGTTGTCCAGCTTGTACATGCCGTTACTCAAATTCATGTTGAATGCTTCGGTATGTTTAATAAGACTAGATTCTATGATGTTCCTACTATCAATTGAATTACATGGAACTCTTTGAAAAGAAACTATTAAGTAATATTTTACCACCCTTCATCGAACTCATCAAACTATGTATTAAGGATTGCAAATTCGAATTCAATGGGGAATATTATGCTCAAAAATTTGGTATGGCAATGGGTAATCCACTCTCACCTGTATTAAGCAACCTATATATGGAATTCTTTGAAAATAAACTATTAAGTAATATTTTACCACCCTCAGCAGTCTGGTTTAGATATGTTGATGATGTATTATGTCTCTGGCCATGTAATGAGGACCTAAAAGTTTTTCTACCACAACTTAACAACTTAGCCCCCTCGATCAAATTCACTGTGGAATTAGAGCAAGACTGTAAATTGCCATTCCTAGACTGTCTGATACACAGAATAGGTAACACTTTTAAGTTCAGTATTTATAGAAAACCAACCAATGTGTGTTCATACATTCATTATTATTCTGCCCACCATAATAAAGTCAAACAGTCAGTATTTACAACAATGTTTTTACGTGCCTTGAGAATTTGCAGTCCGGAATTCATCGATGAGGAATACAAATATATATATAATATTGGCTCAAACCTTAAATACCCTAGATCTTTCATAGACAAATGCTTAAACATTACAAAGAAAACTTTTTATAGAACTGATCCCAAGCCCACCCATGACCATAAGAATATCTTAATATTACCATTTCACAAAAATTTCTCACACATTCCGGCACAGCTAAAATCTTGGAACGTCAATGTGGTATTTAAAAACTCATGCACTGTTAAACAAATGCTAATCAAGAACTCCCCCAACAACACAATTGGTTGCATTTATAAAGTTCCTTGCAAGGAATGTAACATGTTTTACTTAGGCCAGACAGGTAAAGATCTTGTAACTAGAATTAAACAACACAAATACAGTGTTAGGACAGGCCAGGAATCCAATGCTCTGTTTGTTCATTTGAGGGATAACAAGCATTGCATTGACTGGGATAATGCCTCCTCAATATTACCATGTAATTCAATTGATAGTAGGAACATCATAGAATCTAGTCTTATTAAACATACCGAAGCATTCAACATGAATTTGAGTAACGGCATGTACAAGCTGGACAACTTTGTAATTAAGAAGATTTGTGATCAGGTGAGAGGGCGGGTCACTGTCCCATCTGACCCAACCACCAACCGTTGTGTGCCATTTAAAGATTAGTAGGGTCATTACCTGACCATTGTGGACCTGGTCTCACCCTCCTCTGTATATATTCATCTTGTTTTGCATTACTCTATCTAGTCTGTACTCACCCCTGAAGATGTGAATTACACGAAAGCGCTTGGGAACTTCGTGTTTTCTTCTTTCCTGGTGGTTATCAGCATATACCTAGATCACGCGCACCTACAGTGATTTACTTGCATAAATGGATTCCACGCGCCACTTCTTCATCTTCTCTACAAGCTGTCCTGGACTGTCTCCTTTCGTTACTGAATACTCCTCTTCGATGATCAAGGCCCACAAATTGAAAATACGTTTGAAATTTCTCCAGACATGCCTCAGTGAAAAAGTTATGCCAAGATCAATCCTCCCACAACGTGTCCTTAAGATGTCTGACCGCCCCTTTGATGAGTTCCAAGAAATCATCCTTAAGAAACATTTTGAAATAAAGAAAATTGAAGTGGATGAAGCCTTCCGTATTGTAAGACAAAAAAAAGCGCGCTTTTATCATGACCATACCGAGTTATTGGAAAAAGTTCATGTTGGACTACTGTTTTGATAACCTGAGACGTGAGCGTTCTGATCTTCAAGCCAAGATAGACCACAAATTGGCACTCCTTATTAGAAATAGTGATTGGACTAAGGATGCCAATAACAACTGTGTAGTGAATCTCTCCTCTAAACAACTAGACAATGATACCTTGTGTGCCCTCGGCTATGGTTTAAGTTTTGATGGTTCCAACAAGGGAGTCGACAGTGTTGACATAGCCAGAGCATTTTGCAATTTGGAGAAATTCAGTAATTTGACAAGTGAAGAAGTGAACATGTGTAAAGGTGTTGTGTATGCATCTATGTCCAAGCCTTGTGTTTCAAACTGTCCAGAAAGATTCACCAAAGCACTCCAAGCCCTTAAGAAAAATAAGGATCTACATGTCACTAAAGCAGATAAAGCCAACACAGTAGTGATTTTAAACAAAGATGACTATATCTCAAAAATGAATGACCTTTTATGTGACACTACAACATATTCTAAACTCATAAATAATCCTCTCAACACTGTCAACACCCAGTTCAACAAAAAACTTAAGTCCCTATTGAGAGGCAAAGCTACTCTCATTAAACATCTTACTTCAACGTCCCCTCCACTGCCTTACATGTACGGTTTAATCAAGACCCACAAGCCCAATAACCCAGCAAGACCCATCATTAGCTCTGTTGGGTCAATCTCTTATAAACTATCTAAATGGTTAGTTTCCTTACTAAACCCCCTAGTTGGCAACATTTCTAACTCCAATATCAAGAATAATATGGATCTGGTTGATAAACTCAATAACTTGCACATTAATCATGATTTTAAACTGGTCAGCTTTGATGTAACGTCACTTTTTACAAAGGTCCCAGTTGATGATTTACTAGAGTTCCTCATAGATTCCCTGGATAACATTTCACTGCCCGTCTCGAAAGACGACTTCATCGAACTCATCAAACTATGTATTAAGGATTGCAAATTCGAATTCAATGGGGAATATTATGCTCAAAAATTTGGTATGGCAATGGGTAATCCACTCTCACCTGTATTAAGCAACCTATATATGGAATTCTTTGAAAAGAAACTATTAAGTAATATTTTACCACCCTCAGCAGTCTGGTTTAGATATGTTGATGATGTATTATGTCTCTGGCCATGTAATGAGGACCTAAAAGTTTTCCTACCACAACTTAACAACTTAGCCCCCTCGATCAAATTCACTGTGGAATTAGAGCAAGACTGTAAATTGCCATTCCTAGACTGTCTGATACACAGAATAGGTAACACTTTTAAGTTCAGTATTTATAGAAAACCAACCAATGTGTGTTCATACATTCATTATTATTCTGCCCACCATAATAAAGTCAAACAGTCAGTATTTACAACAATGTTTTTACGTGCCTTGAGAATTTGCAGTCCGGAATTCATCGATGAGGAATACAAATATATATATAATATTGGCTCAAACCTTAAATACCCTAGATCTTTCATAGACAAATGCTTAAACATTACTAAGAAAACTTTTTATAGAACTGATCCCAAGCCCACCCATGACCATAAGAATATCTTAATATTACCATTTCACAAAAATTTCTCACACATTCCGGCACAGCTAAAATCTTGGAACGTCAATGTGGCATTTAAAAACTCATGCACTGTTAAACAAATGTTAATCAAGAACTCCCCCAACAACACAATTGGTTGCATTTATAAAGTTCCTTGCAAGGAATGTAATATGTTTTACTTAGGCCAGACAGGTAAAGATCTTGTAACTAGAATTAAACAACACAAATACAGTGTCAGGACAGGCCAGGAATCCAATGCTCTGTTTGTTCATTTGAGGGATAACAAGCATTGCATTGACTGGGATAATGCCTCCTCAATATTACCATGTAATTCAATTGATAGTAGGAACATCATAGAATCTAGTCTTATTAAACATACCGAAGCATTCAACATGAATTTGAGTAACGGCATGTACAAGCTGGACAACTTTGTAATTAAGAAGATTTGTGATCAGGTGAGAGGGCGGGTCACTGTCCCATCTGACCCAACCACCAACCGTTGTGTGCCATTTAAAGATTAGTAGGGTCATTACCTGACCATTGTGGACCTGGTCTCACCCTCCTCTGTATATATTCATCTTGTTCTGCATTACTCTATCTAGTCTGTACTCACCCCTGAAGATGTGAATTACACGAAAGCGCTTGGGAACTTCGTGTTTTCTTCTTTCCTGGTGGTTATCAGCATATACCTAGATCACGCGCACCTACAGTGATTTACTTGCATATATATATATATATATATGTAGAAAACAAAGAATTATGTCTGTGTGTGTGTTTATGTGTACAGTATGTGTGTCCGCACGAGAATCTCGGAAACTACTTAACCGATCTGTAGTGATGATGTTGATGGATGGTGTTATATGTAGTGATGATGATGGATGGTGTTATAAGTACTGATGATGGATGATGTTATATGTAGTGATGATGGATGTTGTTATATCTAGTGATGATGGGTGGTGTTATATGTAGTGATGATGGATGGTGTTATATGTAGTGATGATGGATAATGTTATATGTGGTGATGATGGATGGTGTTATATGTAGTGATGATGGGTGGTGTTATATGTAGTGATGATGGATGATGTTATATGTAGTGATGATAGGTGGTGTTATATGTAGTGATGATGGATGATGTTATATGTAGTGATGATGGGTGGTGTTATATGTAGTGATGATGGATGATGTTATATGTAGTGATGATGGATGGTGTTATATGTAGTGATGATGGATGATGTTATATGTAGTGATGATGGATGGTGTTATATGTTGTGATGAAGGATGATGTTATATGTAGTGATGATTAGACAATAAAATAATAACAGTTGAATGCTAAAAAAATATACTATGCTGTACCGTTGTAGTGGAAAAACATAGTGGAACTTACATACACCGTTAATGAGCTATTGATGGAAGAAGAAGTTTTGGGGACTGAACAGTGAGACAATGTGGAGCCTCCAGGAGGGTGGCGTCCTACCGTGGCCTAGCGGATGAGCCGCCTGGAGCGAACAGCGGACAGTCTGTCACAGGAAAAAGATCAGGAAAAGGAATCCCGTCTTAATGCTAAGAGAAAGTGAACAGCGGACAGTCGGTCACAGGAAACAGATCAGGAAAGGGAATCCCGTCTTAATGCTGACAGATAGGAAACAGCAGAAAGGCCTTCTCTAGAAAATGATCAAGCTCATGAAATTCGTTCGCATGCTAATAGACAGAGAGCTGCGGGATCCATAATTCTAAGAAAGAATACACAGTCACATCCACTTGCAAGAGCAGCATTTAACTATGACAATGAGATAGAATATGAAAAGTATCCCTCTGTTGTCATTGGCAACATGGATAAGAAATGTGAACACTGCCGGGCAAAGATGTATAAAGGAGAATCTGCTGGACTGTGCTGCTCTCATGGGAAAGTATGACTGCCAAATTTGGAAAAACCACCACAACCATTGAAGACTCTCATGCTGGGAACAACACCAGAGTCAAAACACTTCTTGGAAAACATATTGAAGTACAATTCATGTTTCCAGATGACATCCTTTGGAGCTACCAGAGTAGTTCATGAGCACAGATACATACCAACATTCAGAGTCCAGGGTCAAGTCTATCACAGAGCAGGATCCCTC
Organism: Homarus gammarus; assembly: GCA_958450375.1. Taxonomy (NCBI): domain Eukaryota; kingdom Metazoa; phylum Arthropoda; class Malacostraca; order Decapoda; family Nephropidae; genus Homarus; species Homarus gammarus. Next base: position 1,250,179 of record CAUDMG010001794.1, on the reverse strand, counting down.
TTACCACTGGAAGACGAGCAGGCAAAGTTCCTCCAAATCTACTTCATGGGAGATTATGAAAAGCAGACTACTATCAGGTGTGGCAATATTCAAGGTGTCAGACATGACATTGTCCTATCTATCCAAGAAATGCTGCATGAGCGCAACACCTATGTACAGTCATTTAAAAATGCCCTGGAAAACGTGCCTTCTGACGAGTACTGTAACTGCCAATCAGGCTGTTAAAGGATTTAGTGAAACTTGTGACTTTGGACTCAAACATTATAATTTGGTCAAACCTGGTGAATACAATTCATTTTAGTATTTCACATAAGTCATACATAGGCAATCACATAAATGTCTAATCCAATATATATATTTACATAACAATCATAGCTATGTAATTAGTTTAATCTTAACACTTACAAAGAGTACTTGATTTGCCATATTTTTATGTCGTTACAATGATAAACAATGCAATGGACACAGTCTACCTGTGTACACAATAAATAAAAGTTAAAGTTACTTGTTGAAAGTCTTCAGGAGAAACAGGTTAGGTGACCGGCTGGGCACCATATGATCAAGTTGGCCACTTCAAACTCTTTGTGTCAGGCGTATTATACGCAAACAAGCTCACCTCCCTCCACCCAACACCTCAACCTACTCTAGGTCTCTCATCTGCCTCCATCTCAACACTATATACTGTATACGAGCAGGCACGCCCAATAAACATGACATGAGTTACAGCCTAACATAAGGTTTGTTTATGTGTCATCATAATTATGTACCGCTTGGGGTAACACCCACTCCGTTGAGCGTTCACGCTCAAAACCAGATCAGGCCTTTGATACTTAATTTTGTCACGTTCATGTGGCTATGCTGCCCTCAGGCTGGTGGTATTTAACTTTAATTTTGTCACGTTCTCGTGACTATGCTGCCCTCAGGCTGGTGGTATTTAACTTTGTCACGTTCATGTGACTATGCTGCCGTCAGGCTGTTCGTATTTAACTTTGTCACGTTCCCGTGACTAAGCTGCCCTCAGGCTGGTGGTATTTAACTTTGTCACGTACATGTGACTATGCTGCCCTCAGGCTGTTGGTATTTAACTTTGTCACGTTCTTGTGACTAAGCTGCCCTCAGGCTGGTGGTATTTAACTTTGTCACATTCATGTGACTATGCTGCCCTCAGGCTTGTGGTATTTAACTTTGTCACGTTCATGTGACTATGCTGCCCTCAGGCTAGTAATACTTGCCAGGTCCTTAACTTTCTGTCATTTACTGGGACACGTGCATGCACCTTGTCTCACACATAGAGGGCACGTTCGTGCACCTTGTCTCACCTATCAAGGCAGGTTCGTGCACCTTGTCTCACTCAATCAGGGCACGTTCGTGCGTCTTGTCTCACTCATCAGGGCACGTTCGTGCACCTTGTCTCACCCATCAAGGCAGGTTCGTGCACCTTGTCTCACTCAATCAGGGCACGTTCGTGCGCCTTGTCTCACTCATCAGGGCACGTTCGTGCACCTTGTCTCGCCCATCAGGGCACGTTCGTGCGCCTTGTCTCTCTCACCAGGGCACGTTTGTGCGCCTTGTCTCACCCATCATGGCACGTTCGTGTGCCTTGTCTCACTCATCAGGGCACGTTCGTGCATCTTGTCTCACTCACCAGGGTACGTTCGTGCGCCTTGTCTCACTCATCAGGACACGTTCGTGCGCCTTGTCTCACCCATTAGGGCACGTTCGTGCGCCTTGTCTCACTCATCAGGACACGTTCGTGCGCCTTTTCTCACTCATCAGGGCACGTTCGTGTGCCTTGTCTCACTCATCAGGGCACGTTCGTGCACCTTGCCTCACCCATCAGGGCACGTTCGTGCTCCTTGTCTCACTCATCAGGGCACGTTCGTGCGCCTTGTCCCACTCATTAGGGCACGCTCGTGCGCCTTGTCTCACTCATCAGGGCACGTTCGTGCTCGTTGTCTCTCTCACCAGGGCACCTTCGTGCGCCTTGTCTCACTCATCAGGGCACGTTCGTGTGCCTTGCATCTCTAGTCAGGGCACATTTGTGCTCCTTGTCTCACTCATCAGGGCACATTCGTGCGCCTTGTCTCACTCATCAGGGCATGTTCGTGCGCCTTGTCTCACTCATCAGGGCACTTTCGTGTGCCTTGTCTCACTCATCAGGGCACGTTCGTGCTCCTTGTCTCACTCATCAGGGCACGTTCGTGCTCCTTGTCTCTCTCATCAGGGCACCTTCGTGCGCCTTGTCTCACTCATCAGGGCACGTTCGTGCTTTTTGTCTCAGTCATCAGGGCACGTTCGTGCGCCTTGTCTCACTCATCAGGGCACATTCGTGTGCCTTTTCTCTCTCGTCAGGGCACATTTGTGCTCCTTGTCTCACTCATCAGGGCACATTCGTGCGCCTTGTCTTACTCATCAGGGCATGTTCGTGCGCCTTGTCTCACTCACCAGGGCACGTTTGTGCGCCTTGTCTCACCCATCATGGCACGTTCGTGTGCCTTGTCTCACTCATCAGGGCACGTTCGTGCATCTTGTCTCACTCACCAGGGTACGTTCGTGTGCCTTGTCTCACTCATCAGGACACGTTCGTGCGCCTTGTCTCACTCATCAGGGCACGTTCGTGCACCTTGTCTCACCCATTAGGGCACGTTCGTGCGCCTTGTCTCACTCATCAGGACACGTTCGTGCGCCTTTTCTCACTCATCAGGGCACGTTCGTGAGCCTTGTCTCACTCATCAGGGCACGTTTGTGCACCTTGCCTCACCCATCAGGGCACGTTCGTGCTCCTTGTCTCACTCATCAGGGCACGTTCGTGCGCCTTGTCCCACTCATTAGGGCACGCTCGTGCGCCTTGTCTCACTCATCAGGGCACGTTCGTGCTCGTTGTCTCTCTCACCAGGGCACCTTCGTGCGCCTTGTCTCACTCATCAGGGCACGTTCGTGTGCCTTGCATCTCTAGTCAGGGCACATTTGTGCTCCTTGTCTCACTCATCAGGGCACATTCGTGCGCCTTGTCTCACTCATCAGGGTATGTTCGTGCGCCTTGTCTCACTCATCAGGGCACTTTCGTGTGCCTTGTCTCAATCATCAGGGCACATTCGTGCTCCTTGTCTCACTCATCAGGGCACATTCGTGCTCCTTGTCTCTCTCGTCAGGGCACATTTGTGCTCCTTGTCTCACTCATCAGGGCATGTTCGTGCGCCTTGTCTCACTCATCAGGGCACTTTCGTGTGTCTTGTCTCACTCATCAGGGCATATTCGTACTCCTTGTCTCACTCATCAGGGCACATTCTTGCGTCTTGTCTCACTCATCAGGGCACGTTCGTGCTCCTTGTCTCACTCATCAGGGCACTTTCGTGTGCCTTGTCTCACTCATCACGGCACATTCGTGCTCCTTGTTTCACTCATCAGGACACATTCGTGCGCCTTGTCTCACTCATGAGGGTACGTTCATGCACCTTGTCTCTCTGTTTTCGTAACAGTCGACCTGGCACTCACTAAGCCCACTCTAACACTCTCACCTGATATAATTAAAACTTTACTTTGATATTTGGGTTATTTACAAAGAGATATCACTTCAGTCAAATATAATTGCTAATTGTGTTCCGCACTCACGTCAGACAACGGTAATGACAAGTGTTTTCATTCTCATATGCACTACACTGGGAGTGATTGAGTTCACTCCGACAAAATTATTTTCTTCACTACCAAGGTTTAAATATCCCCACGAAAATCTACCGGTGTTGCACAGTACTCCGTGACACTGGGTGTTGGTGAGCTGCTCTAAGGTTGACCTTGGCCGTGTGTTGACTCATATCTTCACACTGCTACACAGTAGAGTCGACAAGACCATTCACGTTTGACTGTAACCGCCAATCAGGCGGTTAAAGGATTTAGTGAAACTTGTGACCTTGGACTCAAACATTATAATTTGGTCAAACCTGTTGAATACAATTCATTTTAGTATTTCACCTAAGTCATACATAGGCAATCACATAAATGTCTAATCCAATATATATATTTACATAACAATCATAGCTATGTAATTAGTTTGATTTTAACACTTACAAAGAGTACTAGATTTGCCATATTTTTATGTCGTCACAATGATAAAAGATGCAATGGACACAGTCTACCTGTGTACACAAAATAAATACAAGTTAAACTTACGTGTTGAAAGTCTTCAGGAGAAACAGGTTAGGTGTTGGTGGTGTGATGGGGATAGCTAAAGTGAGGCTGGCGGTGCCCAGCTGGGCACCATATGATCAAGTTGGCCACTTAAAACTCGCTGTGTAAGGCGTATTATATGCAAACAAGCTCACCTCCCACCACCCAACACCTCAACCTACTCTAGGTCTCTCATCTGCCTCCATCTCAACACTATATACTGTATACGGGCAGGCACGCCCCATAAACATGACATGAGTTACAGCCTAACATGACGTTTGTTTATGTGTCATCATAATTATGTACCGCTTGCGGTAACAAGTACAAAGTCAGGATCAAAGCAGGCACGACCCCTAAGGGAGAACATGAAAGAAGATTCAATGCTCCTGTAGTTGATGAAGTATTCATCCTGATTGTCGGTCAAGAGTCTGAGAAACGAGACATCATACTCAAAATGAGAGACGAGACGCTCACAAGAAGAACATGATGCCACATGTACTGGAAGCTACAATACTGACAGGAAAAGCTAAAGGAGAGGACGTTTTTACACCAAGGATACCTCTCATCACCACTGACTTGCCATTTGAGTTCAAGCGACTTCAGTTCCCGATTAAAGTGAGCTTTGCCAGGACAATCTACAAAAGCCAGGGACAGTCCCTAAAGATGGTTGGCATAAACCTGGTGTTTCCTTGCTTCTCTATGTTTGATGCTCCAGAGTGGGAACTGGCAAAAATCTGTACATACTTGCTGCTAATGGCAAAACCAAAAATGTGGTCTACCTTAATGCACTACAGTGAGGCAATGTGGAGCCTCCCGGAGGGTGGCGTCCTACCGTGGCCTAGCGAAAGAGCCGCCCGGAGGGCGGCGATTCCTCTTGTATATATATATATATATATATATATATATATATATATATATATATATATATATATATATATATATATATATATATATATATATATATATATATATATATATATATATGACAACTACTACCAGGGTTCATCAAGGTAGATAAAGGAAATTTACCAGAAGTAGATGTCTTTATAATTGTAGAGTATTATCAAGAACTCCGCCATCCAGCTATGAAGCACGTTAAATTACATCTGTCATCTGATCATCTTAAGCCCATCCACTGGCCATGGTCGTCCTTAGTCCTTCCACAACATTAAATATAGCCTCAGTGACGAAAACTTACATTTTCCAAACCTGAAATAGAGAACAGTGAAGAAAACTTCCATGTTGGAGTTATCGGTCTCTTGCATCACTTTGGCACCCAGCAAGTAAATACACGCCATGGTACTTGAACAGTAATTTATTTTAACCTACAAATAAGGTATGCCTGTGTATATGGCCACAAGTCCTGTATTTCTGCTGGTAACAACACATACACCACAGCTGGCTGCCTCCAGGTCCAGGCTCCCGCTCGGCAGCTCAAGCCAACTAATTCCAATAAAATTTATTTATAATGTTGGAATTAGTTAATTTTACCGCCACACCACCCAGTTAAGTACTATACTGCGGTGTCCCTCAGGACTCATTTAGTTTAAAACTCGGACTGAAACACGACGACCCTCTTCAAGGGAAGATGATGTTTAATAATACGGGCATGAGTCACTTCGCAATCAGACATACCAACCATTCTGGGATGACACGAACCATAGTGATAATTCCAAAATCTGTTGAGCCTAGTTGTTCGAGAACTTTTTGCAGCTAGTGTACATAGATAGTGTAGGTATACAAAATACATAGACAGTACAGGAATACAATGTACATAGACAGTGCAAGGATAGCAAGGATACAATGTACAGTCGCCTGCACTTATACCTGGTACAGTGGTTGGAGTGTTTTTTTCCTAGATGTGGCTCCTCTGTGTTTGTTTACATCACATTAAAACTCAGGGAATGACCCCAAGGAACCTCACAATAGTAGCCAGATTAAGGATGCTAGATGAGTATTCCACAGAGTTGCCACATCTCACAAAATGCACTAACCACTGTACCAGGTATAAGTGCAGGCGACTGTACATAGGCAGTGGAAGTATACAAGCAGCGGTAAATAGTAACTTATAGCCCAACAAACCCATCATATAATCCTTAGAAATCCATTAGTGGTGACTGTGACCTACCCACCGTAGAAACACGGGGTAATATAGTGAAGAAACACGAAGACCAACTCATAGTAGTATATAAAAGAAACAGAGAAATAGTGAATGAGGGAAAACTAGTGACCTGGTAACTAGTGTGCCATCAGGTCACCTCGGTGCCATCAGGATACCAAGTCGCGCATTTTAAGTGTACTGTATTAAACTAATGCTCATAGTGTTAGTGTATCATGGTGCACTAACGGCATGTGAACAGTGGATAACAGGAGTTTTTCCTTGAATAAATATTGTGATCAATAGCAAGTGAAAAACTGACACCCACCAAACCAACTACACACACTTGTAGGCACGGGCACGGAGAGCAAGGGAGGCACCACACACCTGTCCTTCCCTGAACCCCACACCCCCCAAGAGCCCAGCTGTACTGTATATACCCACCACCTCTACCACTGCAACAGACAAGTGCAAATAAGAAATAGTCAATCTAATGTTTACCATGATGAGATGTATCAAGTGAAACATGTTTATGGAGCAAGTAACAAGATCACTAGATTACAAAATGTTGTAACGGCTAGACTAAGATTGGGATATAAGTACATCTGGCAGTATATATGCTAGGTAGTAGGTAGTAGGCAGCTACCAAACAGGGAGGTACTACTGCCTGAAGATATTAGAAGCATAATGTGTTGTCTAATGGTAGACCCTGCTGCCATATGGCATCACGAAAATTGTGATCAAGTCCCAGGTTGCTGATCTGAATATCTGCCTCATTTATACACAATTGCAGGGTCTCAATTGTTTCTCGACTATTGACAACACAATATACATATATTGTTTCTCATTTTTGATCTTTTTTTTCATTTTTGTATTTCTTTATGGTTCTTTATTTTTGTCATGGGTTGCGCTAGGCTTACCCACGCAACCAACTCCAAAGTTTGTTTTGCTAGAGATAAGGCACCCGGCGAGGCATGACTGCGACATATATTTTCCATTAGTGGTATGTTAGCCAGCCTATAGGGGGAGGCCAGTGAGACAGTGTTGTACTGTTCATCGCCTCACGCCCCAAAACCACATTTTAAGCAGTATCCCCTAGGCCAAGGGGTTAGTTTAGACTTCGTCCCCATCCTCTCCCTCCTGAAGGGAACGGGACACCACACAGAGTCCTCCACAATCACCCTGTCATGTGGACCGTCAGTGACACGAGACTAAGTGTGCTAACCTAGGTTGTTATCCCCGTGGAAATATCACATGTGGAAGCCTGGTTGCGACAAAAGCAATCCAGGCTGGCCTACTGAACCTAAGTGGTTAATCAAGTCACGCTTACCACTTCTCCTTACCGCTACAACCATCTACAGTGACTGTCAGTGACGCGAGGCTATACCCAAGAGTACTTTTTAGGTTCTTATTTCCCGTGGAAAGAAGTTCTTGTGTGGAAGCCTGGTTGCAACAAGAGCAATCAAAGCTGGCAGTAAATGTATCACTTGAATAATTATGGCTCTGTTAAGTCATAACCATAGTAGAGTAATCACATGTATTCCCAAGTTGAAAATTCCTTCTTTTAGAAGATTAATTTTATTACAGCGTGAACGTGAGTGACTCATATATCCATGCAAATTGCAAATCATTGTATGGAAGCTTGCCAAATAAATGTAAGTGCAATTATCTTCCGGTATCTGTGATCCTATTTTATTATTACTAAAGGTAATGACTGATTGGTTATGACAAAGTTTAACCAATAACTTAGATGGATGTTGGAAATTAATGGAACTCATTAAATCATCATTTATCAAGTATAAATCATGGAATGTCGAGTGGTGGAGTGAATTTCTACGTAGGTACACCATAATCTCCTGTAAGTAACCAGTGTGAAGGTATCGAACTCTACGGTAAGAAATATAAGAAACACAATATAATATAATCTTAATCTAATATAATCCACACCATAGAAGATTACATTGAGAAACCATGAAAATCATTATTATTATTATTATTATTATTATTATTATTATTATTATTATTATTATTATTAATATTTTATTATTTTATTTTCAAATTTTTATTTCTGGTTATAAAATTTATTTACTTTGAATTATTATTATTATTATTATTATTATTATTATTATTATTAATATTATTATTATTATTATTATTATTATTATTATTATCATTATTAGTTGTAATAGTACTTTTTCGGCCCCCCCCCAGGCCCCGATGTGGGTCAGTGACTTGTGCCCGGGTGGGCTAATCCCCGTAAAAATAAATAAATAAATAAATAAATAAATAAAAAATCTCTCTCAAGCAGAAGTGAACAAAACAAAATGTAAAGTGTGTGTGGTCAGACATATGGCCACACACTCGAACATTGCGTCCTTGACTGTGTGAAGATAGAAACCTTTTAGGGACTGGTCCAAGCACTTTGTGTGAAATGGCACAACACTTTATCTCTAATGGCAATATAGCCGACATATTAAGATTGTATCTACTTTTTTGCACTAAGTTATAAGTAGCGATATCATTTCCTATGTATAGAACCAAACAAACAATGTGCTTGGATTATTGGATACCTCTCACGCAAATGTGAATAACAGAGTGTGGCGCCAGGCATATTGCCCCACACTCCTGTACTCACGCAGTTGTGAATAAGTCACCCTCTATGCACAGAACTAAACAAAGAATGTATTCGAAATACTCTGTAACATTCAATGCCATAATATCCTGACCACGGGGGTTAGTTATACAGACCCTTTGTGACCTCTACTCTGTAATCATTTTGAGCTACTGTTCACAGGATGAGTTTGGGATGCACAATAAACTAGCCGCTGTAAGTGACAAAATCTACCTAGAAACCGCATGAGAATCATAATTCAGGGGAGACCGTTTCCCTCTCCCTAGACATGTAATTTGGGGACAATAAAACTCTCACGGTCGATGTCAAATAGCTTTCAAAATCCTCTACACCGCCCTATGGGGTCCATAGCAGCTGCCGAGCTGGAAATAGTTATTGTGGAGTTTGTGCTCCAAGATAGTACACGTTTTCTGTTGTGTTGGCTGTCAGAGTGCTGGAGGGGGGGGGGGGGGGATGGTGGCAAACGACCGGGGTTACAATAAAAGAAGACATTTTTGCCGTTGTTTTGTGGCACTGTGTGGCACAATTGACTCTTTTTCAGGAAATGGTGGGGTTTTGATTTTCTTTTCCACACCCAAGTTTTCTATTGCTATGGTATTGAAACCTCATGTTCCTGTCATTATAATTAGGGACATGAACCAAATATTGTGGCTGTAATCTTTATTTTCTTTAATAAAGAATGTAGTCTTTTTTATTTTATTTTTATATTGCGGTTAAAATTTCCCCACAATTCATGAGGAAAAATCATAATAATAGGATTACATGTCTAGGGCTAGAAAGACAACGAGCTGTGTTACAGACATTAGCTAAGCTAAAGCATTCATAATTCCCGCTGCGGCGTTGCCAAGCATTAATCGATTGAATGTGGCATCACTTAGATCGTACTAGAACAAGATAGTTAAGGCAATACAAAACAACAACAACAACAAATATGACCCACAAGAGATGCTTAAGAATGACTGAGGATCTATTTAAAGCCCTTAAATGCATCTCAGCCTCTGACAATAAGCACGCCATGTATCTTTGCACAGAATGTACGAAACAAATTATTTAACATAGGCGTATAAGCGTACCGAAGGTGTGAGGGAAGGGGGACGACGGGGGCGATCGCCCCCCCGTTGAGATAATAAATTATCCCAAACAGACCATTTTTAACAGTAAGACAGGAAAAAATAATACCGATAACGAAATAAATACAAATAATAGCATCACTAATAATTGAACGGTGAGCCCATCAAGAGCGCACAATAAATATAAATAATCTCGTATTTCAACAATACCCCAGTTCTGTATTTCTGGGTACGCCACTGCAGATTAAGGGGGTATTAAAGACTGTAAAATGTAGAGGAATATGAAACCAAGGTAGATTAGTTAGATAAAGAACAAAATACAGTCAACTTAAGTAACAAATAACAGAACTCCAGCAAAAAATGCAGGATGGATTACACATCTTACTGGTAATTATGGCTAATTCATTACTGCAGTGGATGAGACTGACAATGTGACAGTTAGGACTAACATAACACAAACGTTTCAAGACGAGATGAGAGAAAAACATAGATAAACAAATACAAGGACAACCTCCTTCTGAAGAGCCTGGTGAAGAAGGAGGAACAGATAGACGAACAATCAGTCAAACAGATGCTTAGAAATATGGTTGCCCTTGTAGTTGGGCATCACAGTGCAATTATTGAGCACAGAAGGGATACCCTAAAGAAGGAACAGAACCTCCAGCGAGTAGCAGGGTATAGTATTGTGTACATAACTTCTGACCTGACAAGTCGCTTCAAACAAACAAACAACAAAACAAAACAAAAACGACAAAGAGCCCAGGGACAAACTGAAGGAACTCCGCAGCGACCCACAATATGGAGATGCTCAACTAAAGCTCAGAAGAATTCGAGTAGTCAGTGTACTACAGGAAGATGGGGACGTCGAAGGAGTGTGTAATGGACGTCTCCCCTACAACTGCCTACAACTGCGAAGCCACAGCCACCACCTGCTACCGCCTTCCCTAGCAACCAACCAGATGTTACCGTATCTTAGCAACGGAACTAGTCACCGGCGACTTTCTGGGTTTTCCCAACATGATTCATAGAGGACTGGCGGCTGCTGGTGGGTATATAAGCTGTCTCTCCATTGAGATTCATTCATATTTATTCCGAAGGAGGGTAAGGACAATAAGGAAATATTAAACTACAGGCCAATATCTTTATTAGAAATTACTGGGAAACTATTGGAAAAAATTTTAAATACAAGACTTATAGCCTTTTTAACACAACATGGGAAAACTAACAACAGACATGGATTTATGCCCAATAGAAATACCCTAACTGCAATAGCTATAATAACGGAAATAATTGCAATAGAAAAAAGCAAGGGTAACCAGATCAATATAATTTTAAGGGATGTTTCTAAGGCCTTTGATAAGGTTTGGCATTTAGGCTTAAAATATAAAATATTAAAACTGGGACTTAATGAATACTTGCTAAGAATATTGTGTAACTATTTAGATGATAGGAGAGCACAAATTCAAATTGGAAACTTTTTGGGAACTATGTTTAATCTTGAGAGTGGAGTACCTCAAGGAGGATGCCTTTCTCCAACACTATATACAATTTATACTTCAGACACACCTCAACCTACCCCCTTTAGCGAATATGTAATGTTTGCTGATGATATTACTCAAATAGTATCATACCCAGGAAAATCAACCCAATTTATGGCACTCTACACGGTAAGAGCGATAAAAAACATAAATGATTTTGAGAAAAAATGGAAAATCAGGACAAATAAGAACAAATTCAAGATAATACCAATAGCCAAGATTAAAACAAGTCCAGTAAAAGTCGACCAGGAACTATACCCATACGACACTGAAGGCAGGATGCTTGGATTAAAACTAACAAAAAGAGGATATTAACATACTTAAAAGATAAAGAACGACAGGCAAGAATAAGATTATAAAAAATAAAACGCTTTAAGAACCTTAGCATTAATAACAAGAGAAAGATATATATTGCCCTTGTCAAATCAATTATGGACTACCCACCCATCCCATTGAACACCATTAGTAAAACGTGCATTAAAAGGTTACAAACAGTACAAAATATAGCCCTTAGATTTATATATAACATAAAATATACAGACCACATCAGTAATGAACAGCTACACAAGAGAGCAAATCTCTTAGCAATCAATGTAGATATACACAACAAAGCTGTAAATATTGGAAAAAAGTGACTGAACTTAACACAGAAACATATCAAAACTGGATAAATAATATAGACAACGAAGAATTCCAAGAACACAGTTGGTTTAAATCAGCCAGGAAGAAAGTAATTGAACCATCTCCTGCCCCAATATACATATAAAACCTTAATAAAGAGAATAAAAGATGAGAGTGACCTACCAGCTCCACAAGAACCTGGCAGGCCTCTCCATACAGTGTACCTTTAGACTAACATAACTAATATTTAACAATTAACATTTAACATTGAACTAATATCTTAGCAAAAAAAAATGTGATTATCCTCCCAGCTACACAAGGACCTGGGCGGGCTCACTAACTCAAAAAAAAAAAAAAAAAAAAAAAAAAAAATTATAATAATAATAATAATGTGATTACCCTCCCAGCTACATTAGCCAGGAAGAAGTAATTGAACCACCTCCTGCCCCAATATACACATTTACACTTAAAACGTTAATAGGGGAATAAAGATGAGAGTGACCTACCAGCGCCACTAAGAACCTGGCAGGCCTCTCCATACAGTGTACCTTTAGACTAACACAACTAGCACTTAACTAACACCTCAAAAAAAAAAATAAAAAAAAAATAAGAAAATAAAAAAATGTGACTACCCTCCCAGTTACACAAGGACCTGGGCGAACTCAATAACTCCAACAATAATAAAAATAATAATAATAAGCAGCATTATATAAATAAACCAATATTAATACAAAGGTCTGACGACCCAAGGGAGCAGAACAAAGATAAAACACCAATAAGAAAGATGAAGCGATCTGGTTGAGCCCAGATTCTTTCTACTCCTACTGTATTTCAGTTTCACCACTTTTCCCTCAACCCCTAATAATCTTCTTTCACCTCTTAACTAAAGACTTCGTACTCGTACTCGAGATTCATTCTGACCATTCTTCTTGAACAAGCAACACCTCCTCCTCCGCCGCTGCCTGGCTGCCTTCGCTTCTCCTCGCCTGCCTGGCGGTCCTCGCTCCCGCCAGCAAGCAAGGCGACCCACCAGCTGTCCTTCTCTGAGCTTCCTCACCAACCAACTCTCATTCTGCCCATCTTCCTGAACAAGCAACACCTCCTCCAGCACCAGACTGTCTTTCATATAACTTATATTATATAAGAAAACCACATTAGAGTTTCCATCCATCCTGAGTGCTAGACAACATTAATAACTCGATACCCCTACAAGTGTATCAGCCCTTCCACTAATAGAGTCAAGTAGGGACCAACTGTAAATAATGCTAACATAGTGCATACGGTAGCTTTAAGTATTACGAACCCAGAGAGAACAAATATTCTAGAATCACAATCTTTAAAAAGGACAGCCCAAGAAACCGGGCCAATCAAGTGTTGGTATGCAAATGCCACAAGTCTAGTTAATAAGACTGATGTATTGGGTGCATAAGTGGACACAGAACCACCAGACATCAGTGGAATAAGTGAGTCCTGGGCTCGAGAGTATGTGTTGCAGGGTGAATTTTATTCACCAGGTTATCACCCACCATTTAGAAAAGACAGGGGCACAAGAGGTGGTGGTGAACAACTGTTTGTCAGATGACAGTAACCATTAATGGCGAGCTAAACGAAATGGGGTGGTTACAAGTGTTCCCTGAGGAATGCAGTGATGGGTAGGGAAACACCGTGTAACACTGAAGTCCGTTTATTATGGATGAGAGAAATACAAGTGGTGACTAGCGTGCGCCATGCACGGCTCACACAGTCAGACTGAGGCTGCCTTGCCATATGGCAGCTTCGGGGCAATGTTGCCACATAACGCGCAGTGTTGCCACGTGATGATATATATATAAATGCTACTTGGCACAGTAGCTTATATACAGGGTTGCTACTCGGCACAGTAGCTTATATACAAGGTTGCTACTCGGCACAGCAGCTTATATACATAACCTACATCTCCCTCCCCCCCTCACGCTCATAGTCTTTGTCTTGAGGGGACTTCTTAGTCCTAAGTCGCTCCGAGCGTCGAGGTGCACTGTGGGGCGGATCCTCGTGAGGTGTAGGTGACTCGTCCTGTCAGGGGGCCAGCAGCAGGGGGTGGGGCTGGCCGGAGGAAGCGGCGGTTCCTCCACCAGACACGGCCACTCGGCATCCTGACCTTGTAGTCCCGCGACCGGCCGACGCCCATCACAATGCCCACCTTGTGCCGACGTGTCGTCGTCGGGTCCTGGACGCGGACAAGGGCACCAATCTCCAGCGGCTGAAGAGGGCGGGCACGGTCGTCATACCGAGCCTTGGCGTCCTGGGCACGTGTAGCGGCGTGGCGGTAGCAGCTCTCTGCTCTGGTCTGCCAGTCCTTCGCAAAGGCCTTGGCGTGCGCAGGAACGCAAGAGCGGAGAGGGTGACCATACAGGATCTGGGCAGGGGAGCGTCCTGTGTGGGTGGGAGTGGACGCTGGTTCTGGGCAGCTCTGTGTGGCAGCGCCAGGCGCGTCGCTCGTCGGCTCACGCACCCTGCTGGTGGTGTAACGAGCAGCTGTGATCTGCTCGGGAAAGTCTCTGGGCACCACACCTAACTCCTTGCAGTGCTCCCACGACAACAAGGGTGTAGCGAGAGTAGGCTGCACGTCGATCCATCCGTGACACGACCTGTCGCCGTAGGTGATCTCTGCTAGAAAGGAGCCCACAGCGTCCGGCATCTGGGAACCGTCTGCATTGTAGTACTGCAGCTGCGGCGGTGGTCCCAGGCCGCGTTTGGTGAGGCCCAGTTTCTGGAGGTGCTTCAACCCAATCACCGTAGTATCAGCGCCGGTGTCCGGTATCACCTCGATGTGACCCGACACATCACCGTGTGTGACGGCGACGCGGATGGTGGGGGAAGGGGTAGCCCTGGGGCGTGTGGTCGAGTCCACCCTCCTGATGTGACTCCGCTGCTGCTTGGGGCTGCGTGGGCCATCTGGAGGGGGCTGCTTGCGAACCACCCCGAGGGAAGTGCGCTGCTTTCCTCCTCGTCTCGGGCTTTTGGGCTTGGGTTGGCGGCAGCACTTGTCGTAGTGTCCATAGCGACCGCAGGCCTGACACTTGTGGCCTCGTGCAGGGCACCTGTCTGTGTTAGACCAGTGGCCCTTACGGTCACATCCACGACACAGTGCGTCGGCGGCCGGGCAAGTCTTGGGGCTGTGCTGCTTTCCACAGCTGCCACAGGAAGCACTTGGCGGAGGCGTGGAAGAACGTGTGGCAGCCTTCGCGTTGTTGGCCGCCTTCTCACCCTTCTTGTACTGAGAGATTGCTCTCACAGCAGGAGGGGCCCGTAAGGCAGAGGTGGCGGACTTGGTGGCCTCGTTTGACCGACATTCAGTCACTACCACCTGGAGTGTGGAGGAAGCGTCCAGGGGGATGAGTCGCTGCACCAACTGTTCCTGCCTGACACCTGTCAAGATCCCGTGCTTGATCCAGGCTTCCTCACATTCCCGGCTGTGCGCCTTGCAGACGTCGACCTCCTCTGACAAACTCTTCAAGCGTCCAAAAAAGTAGTCAAAGGATTCGTTCTCCACCTGCTTGCAGCTGGAGAAGGCGCGGCGATGCAAAGCCTCGTTATTCCGACCCTTAACATGCTCCTGTAAAAGGTCGAGCACATCCGTCACTGAAGAGGTAGAATCGGGAGGCACTTGCAACGTGTGCTCCAAAACTCTCTGGGTCTCCAGCGACAAACACATCCGCAGTTGGATGAGCTGTTTGTTTGGAGGCATGCTGTCAAGGTCCACCATCGTGGAGTAATCTGTCCAACGCCGCCTCCACTCACGAAAAAGCTGAAACATGACGTCTGGTGAGAGGGCGGGTGGGGGTTGAACAGATGCCTTGGGAGCTGTTTGTTTGGAGGCAAGAGTACCTGGAGGACGTTGGTGTGGTGGAGGAGGGAGTGTACTGGCGCCTTGAAGAGCGCTACCTGCGAGTGAGGGAGGGTGGGTTACCGCCAGGGTCGCCAATAGTGCCTCAAAACGCAACTTTTCCTCCTCTCTTCGTGTCTCCTCCCTCTGAAGTTCCATCTCTCTGCGTCTCTCGTCTCGGTCGTCCATCCACCTCAGAATTGTGGCAATGTCCGTCACTGGAGGTGGAGGATGAGAGTCTGCACCCGGTGGAGAAGAAGGTGGTGGGGAGTCGTGTCTCCCATCTTGACGTTGTCCCTTCTTACCACCCATGTTTGTGTGTGCGTGGACTGCACTGTTTAGTATATAAAGTGGCGCCTCAACAGCTCGAACCACATATATATGACATAAACAGCGCAGAAATACGCATAGCGTCCACTGTTCTGTCCGTGAGCGAGTGCGTGCGTGCGTGTGTGTGTGTGTGTGTGTGTCCCTGAGAGAGCACTTCGTGGTGGCCTTAATGCGGGTGGCTAGAGACGCAGTGGGAGTGAGACAGTCAGTGTCTCCCGGGATGTCACACGAGATGGGTGTACGCCTGCGTGCTCTGTGGGTACCACAAAAAACAGGCCAATGCTCAATTCTCAGCTCTAGACACACACGAATACACTAACACGAACACTGCCACCATCACTAAAACGCACTGTGACGGAGCAACACAACACACTATGAGTCGACGCACATCACCGGCAGACGTAACTGTCTCGGCATTGTTTACACACTTGTAAGTTCACAGATCCCAATCACTGCGCCATGGTGGTTACAAGTGTTCCCTGAGGAATGCAGTGATGGGTAGGGAAACACCGTGTAACACTGAAGTCCATTTATTATGGATGAGAGAAATACAAGTGGTGACTAGCGTGCGCCATGCACGGCTCACATAGTCAGACTGAGGCTGCCTTGCCATATGGCAGCCTCGGGGCAATGTTGCCACATAACGTGCAGTGTTGCCACGTGATGATATATATATAAATGCTACTCGGCACAGTAGCTTATATACAGGGTTGCTACTGGGCACAGTAGCTTATATACAGGGTTGTTACTCGGCACAGTAGCTTATATACATAACCTACAGATCAGCCGAGTCTATTTGGTGTGATGTGATAGTTCAAAACAAAAGCAAGCTGACAGTAGGTGTGTGCTATAGGGCTGACTCAGCCTCGGGGAAGGAAGTAGCAGATCTCCATAGAGTAATCTAGGCAGCATCCAGAGCACAAGCCTTCATCATGGGAGATTTTAATCATGAGGCAATACACTGGGTGAATTTTACCACACAAGCCGAGAAAAAAGAATTCCCTAGTCGCATTCAAAACTCATTCCTCACACAAGACGTGTCGGAACCCACGAAAGGAAACAACATTCTTCGGTGGACGAGGTCCACGTCGGGGGAGAAATTAACTCCTACCAGCGACCACTACATAATAAAATGGAATATAATCTTTGCAAGTCGAGAGAAAGTAGTTGAGGAGGAATACCATGACTTCAACCACAGAGTTTACCAGTTCAGTTGTGACGGCACCGAGTGTGAGCTCTTTCAAGACAAGACTTGACCAAACTGGAGCGGGTTCAGGTACGTTTAGGAGCCGGTGCATGCCCAGTACTTGCCAACAGTGCGTGACAGAGACGTGACCGATCGCCCGGGCGGCGAGCGAGCCGATCTTTTGATGAAGAGGATGAAAGAAAAGGAAAAGTAATCAGAGACGTGACCGATCGCCCAAGCGGCTAACGAGCCGATCAGTGGTGAAGAGGATAAAATGAGAGATAACCTTCAGAGAACTAACTTGGAGGAAATCGTTAGAGAGGAGGCAGACTTAGATGAATCAATGTAATGCTTATGGAAATCCTTGAGTTACTGTAACAGTAGAGGAATGTATAGCTACCCCGAAAACAAAGAAATCTGTGGATAAATCACAGATCTAGGGAAGCCTGCCAGAGAAAATAATAGATGTGGAAGAAGTACCGAGCACAGGGAATCATACAGATTACTGTATGTAGTCTACAAAAAGTGCCCTAAATGTAGCCAATTGGGTAAGTAGATCAGCCAAATGGCACTTGGAGATTAAACTAGCCCAAAATATTAAGACAAATCCCAAGACCTTTTTTGCTTAGGCCAGGAGTAAAATGAAAACCAAGGATACTGTCGGCCCTCTAAAGGACGAAAACAACGTGACCCTTGGAGGATGACAGACAAACAGCCGATACTTTAAAGGAATACTTTGCATCAGTATACACACAAGAGACAACAGATAACATCCCAGTACCTAAGAGAATGTATACCTCAAGGGTGGAAAATGAATTAAGAGAGACAGAAATTACAGAAGATTTCATCAAAAACAAAGTAGCCAACTTAAAAAAAATCAAAGCCCCTGGAGTGGGCGGAGCACAGACGAAGGTGATAAAGGAGGTGGCAAACGAGATTTCCACCCGAATAAGACTCTTATTCAATAAATCCTTGGATCAAGGTAAAGCGCCAACAGACTGCAATTAGCCAACATCACCCCAGTACAGTATAAAAGAAGGGTAGGAAAAGTGCAGCAGAAAACTACAGGCCAAGCAATCTAACATCAAGTATATGCACACTCTTTGAATAAATTCAGAGGGACACCATCATCCAACACCTGACATGGTTTCATGGAATGAAAATCCTGCCTGACAAATTAACTTATGTTCCTTGAAACGGTAACAGACCACGTGGACCAAGACTCACCAGTGGTTGACTGTGTTGTACAGTTGGACATTTCCACGTTAGACGCTCACCCACAAATGTGAACGCCGTGAATGTGAGACGAGGAAATCTGAAGCAATAGGCGGAGATTGTTTTTTCTGGTAGCAATGTGTGTGTGGAGGAAGGGGGTAAGGTTGAGTGTTTGGGGCTGGGGAGCGCAGGAGATGTGGGAGTAACTGAGTTTTGTGCTGCATGGAATTGTCATGTGTTGTTTCGGCATATTATGGATATATGGAGATGGAAAATGATGAACATGATTAAGTAAATGGGTTTGCACCTGTATTAAATATATATGATTAGTGATTTTCCATTATGTCTTGCTGGCTCCCTCTCTCCCTCCCTAGTCACCACCTATAAGAAGATGTTATAGCATGTATTTCAGCGTTGTTGGGTGGCGCTGTGCCCTCCATTCCACTCCATCACACACCTCCAGCCACTCATGACAACCCTTACCCAGTATTACCACAAACTACCACACACATGGCGAATTTGGTATAAGAATATGAACGTAAGCAGCCAATTATTTTGTATTGAAATGGAAAGATCGTTTCATTAATGAAGAAAAAAAGTTTTGTAAAATTAAGATTTTTGTGCAATTGGTGACATAACAATGTCAATAGCTAATAACAATACATCAGAGGTAATGCCAGGACCCCAGAAGTGATACAACTCAGCAGAAGCTCTTAGTCGTCCAGGTAGTAGGTAGTAGGCAGCTGTCAAACGGGGAGGTACTACCGCCTGGGAAGATATTAGAAGCATAATGTGTTGTCTAATGGTAGATCCTGCTACCATATGGCATCACGAAATTTGTGACCAAGTCCCAGGTTGCTGATCTGACTTTCTGCCTCATTTACCCACATTTGCAGGGTCTCAATTGTTTCTCGTATTATTGACAACACAACATTCATATATCGTTTCTCACTATTGATCTTTTTTTCATTTTTGTATTTCTTTATGGTTCTTTATTATTATTATTATTATTATTATTATTGTTATTATTATTAGTGTTGTTATTGTTATTATTATTATATTTTTTATTTATTAAAATTTTTATTTACTATGAACTAATTATTATTATTTTTATTATTATTATTGTTAATGCTCATAATAGCGTTATTGATTTGGGTTGGAGAAATAAGACCCTCAACGATGACGCGTAGAATATAATTCGGTCAAAACCTGTTAAAGAACAATTCACATATAACAAATGCTGTTATCTCAGGACACTTAGTATGAATAATACAATGAATATACAGTACATAGCCTGTTAACATCTTAAATATAACTCACATGTTAGAACTGTTGATACATCAGGATACAATTTGTATAATATGATCAAATTCCAGTACACAAATATACTTATTGAAGTAATTTAGAGCTTTTTAGAGGATTTAATAGTTCATAATCACACTCACGTTTTAGGGTCTAGGGTTTGACCAACGTGTTGTCTCTCCTGCAGGAATCGGTAGACTACTGTCGAGAGCAATCGCAGCCCGAGGCGAGGTCCATCTGTTTCATATTTAAACACCTCAGCAAAAAATTCGTCGTCAACACTATGTCTCTCCTCTCACCCTCTCTCTCTCTCTCTCTATCTTTCTGTCTCTGTCTCTTTCTCTCTCGTCTAATTTATCTCACTGTGGCGGTAACACTCCCCCTGTCGGGCTTCGCACGAAATCACAGCATATTATTAGATTCACTCTCCGACCCCTTCCAACAGGCAGAGTCTCGTCACTGGGCATATTAACACTGAGTCCTTTGTCTTCACTTTAACACTTCGCACCAGGCCATCTTTGCTCGGTAGAGCCTCCAGTACTGTCCCTAGCAGCCACTGACTCCTGGGGAGGGGTTGTTCAGAGATGATCACGATATCCCCAGCGTGGAGATTACGGTGAGTTTTGAAGAACCTTTGTTGCTGACGTAATGTTGGGAGATATTCTTTTACCCACCTTTTCCAAAATTGGTCCACAATGAATTGGGCATGCTTCCATCTTCGTAGGTACCCTTCTGTCATGTACCGATCGCCTCCGGTGGACAGTGTCTCTGGGTTCATCCGTAGTATGTGAAACAGCGTTAGTGCTTCTAGCTCCTTTGGGTTGTCAGACACTGGGGTGATGGGCCTTCCGTTGATGATCTCTTCTACGGCGCAGAACACAGTGTTGAGGTGCTCATCGTCAGTCTAGTGTCTGGGTGCCCACCACTCCCTGGAGGACCTTCCTTACAGTGTGGATTTGTCGCTCCCACACTCCTCCCATGTGAGAGGCTGTTGGGGGATTGAACTGCCATTCTATCTGTTTCTGTAGAAGGGCATTCCCGACCTTGTCACTGTTGTTCCAGCCGTTCACCGCCTCTCGTAACTCTCGGGTAGTTCCAATCATATTGGTTCCCCTGTCAGACCGAACACGCTTGGGAGGTCCCCTAATGCAGGTGAATCTTATCAGGGCACTGAGGAACGAATCGGTGTCTAGTGAGGTGAGGACTTCTAGGTGTATGGCTCTGGTGGTCAGGCAGGTGAACAAGCATCCCCATCTCTTCGCCCGGGCTCGTCCTTGTTTAACCAAAAAAGGGCCGGAGCAATCAATTCCAGTGTAGGTGAACGGCTGGCTTCCTGGGCGCACTAGATCTTCTGGCAGGTCGGCTTGGCGTTGATGGGTAGGCCTCCAGTTGCTTCTCCGACAAGTCACACACGTCCGTCTTGTGCGGTCGAGTAATTTGCGGCACTTAGGTATCCAGTACATCTCACGTATTATGGCAAGAGTGTGTTCTCGTCCTGAGTGTCCAGCTCTAGTTGAGCGTACCTCTCTCCTGATGAGCCCCGTGATCCTATTGTCCCTTAGCAATAGTATGGGATTCTCCCGGTCTGGGTGGAGAGCGGCATGTTTCAGTCGGCCACCTACTCTCATCAGACCGTCCGTATCTAGATGAGGTTACAGTCGCCTTATGTCGCCACCTCTCACGGGTTGTCCCTGTTGTAACATTCCTAGTTCTCGAGGGAATCCTTTCCTTTGCATAAATCTTAAGACGGTTAATTTCGCCTCTTCCAATTCGCTGATCTGGAGCCGATTTTTTCGGTGTTGTTTGTTCTTTTGCTTCTTAAGCCCCCATTCTATAAACCTTCTATTCCATTCTATACTCTTCAGAAGTCGATGCCATGATAAGTACCTGGCCCATAGCTTATCGAGGGTACCCTCCCCCTGGTCAACGTTCATCGTCAGCACCGTGGTTTCCTTCTTCACCTCTGGGTCTCCGTCTGTGAGGTCTGGAATCCTCAATGGACTCTTTGGTCAACTGTCTTCTTCCAACAAGAGGAAAGCAGGTCCCCGAATCCACCTGTCCTCCTCGTTGAGCTCTGCTCCATGTAATCCACGACTAGCGTCGTCGGCCGGGTGCAGTGCCGACGTCACGTGGCGCCATTGTTCTACATTGGAGTCCTCGTGTGTCGTTGCCACTCGATTGGCCACGAAGGAATGGAAGCGTCTTTCGGTGTTTCGTATGTATTGAAGGATTGCCGTACTGTCTGTCCAGAACACTGATCTGTCTATTTGTAATTCAAGTTCTCGTAGTAGTTGTTTGCCTGCCTTGGCAGCCAGTATTGTCGCGCAGAGCTCGAGTCGAGGTATGGTCTGCTGTTTCAGAGGGGCTAGCTTGGCCTTGCCACACACGAAGGAGATTCGTTCATCCCACCTAATACTTCGTCTACACCCATCTTGGAATATATATATTTTGGCCCTTGTGACGCTCGGAGCGATGAGTCCCAGTGGGTTATACATGGAGCTGACCATACTCAGAAAGTTTCGTTTCATCTCTGGTTTCTTAGGGAGCTTTACCCGGACCTCTAGTTTGTCCTTTTCCAGGTCCCACAAGATTCCCAGCGCTCGTTCAGTGGGGAGCCTGTCGTCTTTCAAATGACTTCCTTTACTCCCACGGCTTTCTCTGTCTGTGGAATTGCCTTGAGGACTTCCCTGTGATTACAAGTCCACTTCGTAAGTCTGAATCCGCCCTTCTTCCTCAGCTGTCTCAGTCAATGGGTAATTATCGTTGCCTTCCCCGGCGAATCTACTGAGAGAAGCAGATCGTCGATGTAGAAGCTATGATTCGCTTTCTTGATGTCGTCATGGAGACTTTCCCTGCAATCTTGGAATGTTCGTTGTAGCTCATACTCGGCGCATGAAGGGCTACACATACCTTCAAAGAGGTGTACTGTTACTTGGTAAGTGGCGTGGCCCCTGGCAGCTGGTCGTCCGTCCACCATAAGAATCGTAAGGCGTCTCGATGTTCGGGTACTTCTTGCACTTAATGGAACATTGCCTCGATATCAGCCATGAGTGCCACCTTTCCTTGTCTGAATCTGATGAGGACTCCCATCAAATTTGCTGTTAAGGTCTGGCCCTTGCATCACCTGGCTGTTCAATGACATCAACTTATATTCGGCTGTA